>PVJI01008063.1:0-73573 GCA_004026765.1 Micronycteris hirsuta
GGGTCTGGGACCGAAGCCCCACCCCGCTCCCCGGGCTTGTCCCGATGGGGACCCTTTCCTTCCGATGCTCTCTGCTTACCGTGTGAATGTTCAAATTCCCCTGTAATCTTGGGCATCAATCATCATATGTGTTGGAATACTGCTGCGTTTTCGCCCCGTTCCTCAGAAAATCAACCAGTTGGTAGGAGGACGTAAACTCTGTTCCTCCTAACTCGCCGCCATCTTCCCTCTCCCCCCAGGCTCAGGGTTTTAAATTTGGGGTCTTTCTAGTCTAAAAGTATGTGACACCTTAAGTCCTTCCTTGGCCTCTCTTAGTTGTCTTTTACAGCCTTACTAATTCAAATGTTGTGTGTGGACCTGCAGAAAGGGTGGCAGCCTATAGGGGACAGAAGGTAGACAGGCCCTGCTCTAGATGCACAGAATCAGAATCTCTGTTTTCCAGAGTCTACTGACTGATCCCTGTGCTTATCGCAGTTTCAGAAAGTGGTCTAGAGGAAGTCTGTAATTAATTTTTTCAGGTTAAAAACAAAGAAACAAATACCAACCAATCAATCAGACAAAAGACTTTAGAGATTCACCTTTCTGAGGTTTCTTTTGTATTGTAGGATCTTCAGGCTCTTGGAAAAAATTTTGAGTGCCTCTAAATATTCAGTGTGTCCAGTACACTTTGTTTGAGTTTAACATTTATCTGCCACCTCAGTGAAAGCATGTGAAGACTGGTCTCCGGTGACTCGGTTCCTTTGTCCTCCTTAAAGCAGCACCAAGTACACACTGTCTCATCATGTCTTCCCTTTATGGCACATCACTTTTCTTGCTTGTGTTTTTCGTAGGAGCCCGGAGCAGACTGGGCCATGCTGCTCCTAGGCCAAGAGCTAAGATCAAGGTCTCTGAAGGTCAGAGCTGCTGAATCATTGGCTGGAGGTCCCAGGTCTTCCTCTCCAAGTCCTGGTCTTCTCCCACCTTGAGGCTGCAGCACCATTCATGGAAAGCACAGACTGCCATTAGAGCTGCCTTTTCTATTCACGGGCCTATAAAACCCTTTCCCTTGCCAGACAGACAGTCTTCATGCCTATTACGTAAGACCTGAGACACAAAGACTGTGAAGATCGGTGTTAAAACACAGGCTCCTGAAAGCCCCAGGCTCCCGGGTAAGCTCTGCTGGACCAGCGACCTCTCTATGTCTATTATGCACAGGGTGGACCACTCAGCACAGTGGATTCCCAGCCAGTGGTTCCTGGAACTCCCTACCCAGGTCAGCTAACCTACCAGCCTCCAAACTGGTGGTGAGGAAGTTACTGTTTTATTCTCTCTCAACTTGTTTTCTTTTATCCTCTTTCATCTTAGGACATCGGATTTCCTCCCACACATGGTTCTTTCCCAACTCCACATATTTTACTTATTTAAGAGGCTAGAATCAGTATTTGCTACTCCCTTGTCAGGCTGTGAATACGTTTTTATTTCTAATTCTCCCTTCTAGGATTTTAGAGGTGGGGGGGAGGGTCTAGGCTTTTTGTGTGTGTGTGTGTGTGTGCACCAAGAGGAAGAGTATGAGCACAGACATGCAGAGCTGTCCTGTGTATGCAGGACAGTGGCTGTGATTCAGGTCTGCTCCTTAGGATTGAGGTGTTTGCTGGGCAGAGCAGCTGGAAAGTGGTCATTTAAAGTTTCCTGCTGGTGAGATGGTGAAGCATGAATCATCAGCAGGTTTGCTGATCTTTTGACCCACATCCCCTCTAAAAGCTGATTCAAAAGCTATTTTTGATCTGCTTTACCTTCATTTAGGCATACATTTCATGCTTCCTAAGTTAAGATAATTTGGCATGTCCATCTAATGAAGCCGTTAACATGTTGGGACAGAGGTGAAGTAGGAAGGTTATGTCACGTTTTCATGGCTGTAAAAAAACCATAGCAAGATTCTCTTTGAGTCAGCATGAGAGCCAGTGTTGGCTGTGGGGAGCCTTCCCAAAGGAAAGCATGTGAGATTCCTGCCACGTATGAAGGAGGTCTACTGAAATCAGGCCCACCGAAAGGTCCCAGTGACTTGATTTTATGGTGAGATATTTGCTGCAATAAAAAGGGTGCTTTTGTGGATGAAAAGTAGACTCTGTGTGCCAATTCTGTCTGATTTTCCCTTAAGACAGGTATGGGCAAAGGCAGGAAAATTCTGTTGATATTCCGGTTGCATGTGTGGCCTTGAGTTTTAACAATTTGTAAGCAATGTTGCTTATTTACTTGCCTCAAAGAGAAAAATTCAGTGTTCTGTACACGGTGGGACTTCTGGAAATGTTGTGTAATGATGTAGTTTATTTCTGGGGCCAGATTTGGAAAGGAGTTTCGTTAGCAGGGATATGTTATCTAAAAATTATGCAGGTGTTAATAAAAGTGCCAGGAAGCTAAGCTACTTTGGGACATTATATGAAGCAGTTGGTAAGGAAAAGTTTTCTTTTAGAGACTCCACAGATGAATTAATTTTAATAGGTGCTAGCGGGATGTTGATATAGAATGAACCAATAAAACAGTGAATTCTCCCTATCTGTTCCCAAGGTCAGGAACTGCTGTATAGAGTGAAGATGAGGGAAAACATTATTCTTAGGCAGTATTTTCTTTCAGAGTTTCTCAGTTTTTCCTCTGCTAATCTCTAGATAAAAGCTAGGAGACTAGCAATATATTGCAGCTGGTGTTATCACTTTTTTGCAATTCAGGTAAAATTCAAATTCTGTAATGTGACCCAGTATCATCTGATGCCTTCTTACTTTGCAACCTGCACTTACACATTTTTGCCTGCTCACTTACGTACTCATAAGAATGTATATGTGTACATATATTCTCTTATTTCAGGATGAGTTACAAAAACACACTTGTGCTTGTGGTGATATTTGGTGGTTTTCCTCACAGGGAAATTACTCTTGGGAAGTGTGGGAATGCATGTCAAGGCACTTGGGCACAGCCTCAGGAGGGCAGTAGGCGGAGAAGACTGTGGTGCTGCTTGCTGTATTGACTTGCTTTCCTAATTCAACTCTTAGCCAGCCTGGTGCAAAGCAGGGCCAGCGCTCGCTGTCTCGCAAGGTTATTGTGGGAACGTAATTAGATGAGATTTTTCAAGCATGGCGCTTAGTTGGTACTCAACCAAGTCACAATTTCCTTCAGATGATTGGTCTGGCAAATTCCTTCAAAAAGCTATTTCTTGAAAGGGTAAGGCAATAAAATACTTCCACTTTGGTGTAAATGTGAACCCTGTGGGTGAAAATGCCCCATCGCCCTGCCTTTATGGACAGCAGCTCAGTGGCACGAGCTTGTACTATGACACTCAGAAAGCTTCGTGCCATTAGTTCCTGTGGCTGTGGGTCCTGTTCCCGTGACTCCGAGGATCCATTTTAATTTTAATTAAAGATGTAGAAACTTTTTATGTTCAATGATGTTCATTACCACATATCACAATTATAATTTGAAAAAATGTAAATGTCGAGTGGTAAAGAAATTATTCTAAAATGTATGGTGTAGCTGTAGAGTGGAACATTTTTCAGCCATCACACATAATGCTGTCAAGAAATATTTATATGTGTATTATTAACATGGGAAAATGATAATAATGTTAAAAGGAGCAAATTATAAAACTGCATATGATCCCCATTTTATTATAATAATGCAAAATATAGTACTAAATATGAATAAGAATCCCTAGCTATTTATTGAAGACTCACTGTGTGCTGGGTATTGTGCTAAGGAATTTACACCCACTAGCCCGCAAAGAAATGCTATTATCATTCACCTGTATGTGTGAGGAACTCAAAGTTTAGCTTTATGAGTGATTTTCCCATAGAGTCTTAATAACTAGCGCTGAGCTGGAATCTGACTACTCTTTGATTTTTCTGCATTCAAGTGTGACACCTCCTTACCCATCCATTGATTCTCTATCTGTACTGCAGCAGACAAATCACATTGAACTGTAAGTCCGATTATTTGATTTCCTAGCATTTTTAGGATAAAGACCAAAATTGTTGTCTCACTCTAAAGCCTAAGCTCTTAGCTACAACTGTTCATTGTTTCTCCAGATAATAGTGTTGTTTTCTTTGTTTCCCTAGTGGAGAAATTACAGATGGTTTTTATTTTCTTTTTTGTATTTATCAAGCCAATTAACATATATTGTATTTATAATGGGAGGCAGGATGTGTGTAAAGGCTATGGTGGTAAAGGTTTCTAATAAATCGTTTTTATTTTTTAAGGAAAGAAAACTGAGCAACACAATTGTGCCTTAGAGGACTTAGAAATGTGATGTTGAATCATATACAAGGGGTCCTCTGAAGACCAGAGCTAATGGAACCTACAAACATTTCACTGGAGCTATAGCTATGCATTCACCTGTAAAGTAATGAAAGACGCTCAGCTGAGAACTGCTTTGGCCATTCCCATTGCTGACAAGACCGGCAGCTTTAGGAAGGCCTCAACAAGAGCAGCCCTGGAAACGGTGAATGGAAGGCACCAGTGGGAGAGCAAAATTTGGGTCAGATTAAGGACACATTGCTGAATTCTCTCTCTCTTTCTGAAAGAGCATCCAGTTCCATTAAGCTTACTCCCTGGTAATGTTGCTTGTCCCCAGATATACAGGGATTTAAGTAATCACCTTAAATTACTTTTATTTTTTCAACACTTTACTCATTCCACAAATATTTATTGATTGAATTCAAATCTGTCACCAAAGCCCAGATATTTACCTTTTAAATATTTCTTGCATCAGTCCATTACTCTGCATTTCATGGTAGCCATTCCAGTCCAAGTAACATTCTACTGGATACTACCATAGCCTCCTAAGTCACCCCCACTTAGCCAAGTGTACCACCTCCTCACCCATCAATTCCTTCTCTGTCCCTCCTGCAGCAGAGAGATCATCATGAAACATAAATGTGATTATTGTTTTCCAATGCTCTTGGGATAAAGAATAAAATTCTCAGTTCTACAGGGCTTCTTGCAGGAGCTGACCTCTGCTATCTCTCTGTCTTCTGCTCATAATGTATTATCCCTCGCTCTTCCTGCTCTGTTTGCACGAGTCTTATTCTCAGAATATGTGTGCTAGCTTCTTGCCCACCTCAAAGACTTCTGTCTGCAATATTCTGCTGGGAACATGCTTCTTCATTCTTCCTACAGAACTTAGCTTAATGGCTGCTTCCTTAGTGAACCCTTTGCCACCATCTTTCCCCTAAAATATTTTTTCTTTCTTGTATTTCATTTTCTTCTATTATACATCCTGAATACTCCTCATCACAATAGTCATCACAGTTGAATTTTGACATTGGCTGATTGGGCTGTGATTATTGTTTTGAGTTTGAAACATGGGAAGGTAGTCCCACGTCGGGTGACAAGCTCAGCGCAGGCTGTGAGGATGCTTCCTCTCTCCGTGAGGAGTGTTGCAGGCTGCCCCAAGGGCCATCATCATGTGGCCCACTGGGGATAAAAGACCGCACAAAGGAGACTGCTTTTCTCAACAGAGTGATGTCCCCATCCCATACTAATCTATGAAGTTATTGTGGAGGAGAATTCACTATCTTTCCAGGAAAACTGTTTTTCAAAGACCAAAAAAATCTGAGAAGAACTTGAACTTAAATTTAGCTGATTTCTGAGCATTAGAATAAGGTTTTTTAGGTATTTCTTGTGTACAATTGAAGTTTCATTTATATTTGAAGTATATGTTGATATGCAAATAAACAAACATATGATTCTCATAATTAATTGCCCCCTCAATCTTACACATAATTGGAAGTAATTGGAAATGAACTCAATCTCTATCCATTATGTTAGGTTTGGGTATAACTGCAAAAATCTGAGTCTACCATCTGTAGTCTTTAATTCCTAGGTCCTGACCCCTGCTTTGACGTCATATACAGTTTCAAATAAACTAGTTTTCCCTGTATTGGTGTCAAAATATTAGAGAACTTGAGTCCTCCACCTGTGCTGTGATTAAAAGCATAGATTTTAAAGCCAAGGTTCAAAGCCTGGCTCCACTATTTATCAGCAGCAAGAACTTAAGCAAATTATTCTAATCCTCTGTGTCTCAGTTTGCATTATTTTAAAAGTGGGAACAGTAATATTACCATATAAGATTGTTATGAAGGTAAGTAAATATATGTAAATCTCTTACAACAAACAATGCACTAAATAATTTTTACTTATAAATATTTTAGTAAGCAAAAGCTTTTGTCAAATTATAAAGGTGCTGGACATTCCCACCATCACAAATTGAAGGCTAGAATAAGTGTCAGTATTTGTAATATTGGTATGGGTTTTAGATTAGACAGTCCTTTAAAAAAGTTATTTACAAAACTCATAAGATTGAGTTCCAGTGTCAAGGTTAGCTGATAGGGTAGAGATTGGGTGAGAGCGGAGAGAATAGCAACCTTTCTTGGAAAAGGCTGAAGAAGCATGACAATTGATAAGCTAGTCTCCTGTATTGATTGGTCAAAACTGCAGGGCTTCAAGGTGTGTGCTGCCTGCATTTGCACCGCAGCATAACATAGGCACATTTTGCACCAACAATGTGCCCTCCACTGGACACTCAAGGTGGCTCAGGTATGGCTCTGCCCACACAGACCACACTTTGGTAGGGGCACTTTAACATCTCTGCAAATAACAATTTTAAACCACATGCATGTACTGTGTTACCTTGTGCTAAACTACAGTTAAAAGCAATTTGCTGGTGAGATTAATTCTAAGTTGCAGGATGTGGGAAAGCTCTTCGAGAAGAGATCACTTGGGTGAAGGAAGAAGAAGATTTCAGCAGGTGCTATCATGACAAGTGGAAATCACTGATGGAGAAATCAGCTGAGAAAAAGGCTGGGTGGCAGGGAGCTGAACACATCTAGGGAATAGAGCATAGATCAGGCAAGAAGAGTGTAGGGCTGAATGAAGTTATAATCATTTGTATATGAGGAGAGTCAGGAATCCTGGTTTATGTTTATTAATCCTGGCACAGGAATGAAAGTCTAACTTGCATAATGAAATCTTATCTCATATATCTCTTTCTTCTTATCATCCACCCCATCCTGTTTGTCCTTTCTCTCGCCTCAAGTTTATGCTTTCCTGGCATAGAGACTGATTGTAATTCTCCTCTAATAGGAGACAACTGAGAACTGACAGGGAGGGACTAAAAGACTGTGCAATCAAAGGCAATAAAAAGATGCATTGGAATGGGTGTCTAGCTCGGAATTCCAAAAGTGTGCTCTTCTGCAAATGCGGGATGATGTATGGCGCCTCTTCCGTGCTGGGTACCTCCCATTATCCTATCTGTCTTCCTCTATCACTTAAGTTGACTCCATGGGTAACTAGCATTTTTAATCCATCTTTCTCTACTAGAACCATTTTCTTTTTAACTGGGACAAAGGAATCTAAGCTTATAGCTTCCTGTGAGCAGCATGAAACCTTTTAAATTACACAGCGTTGATGGATTTTTACCCCTTCCTCTAAATACAATACCCATGTCGTCCCTGGGGTTCACTTAAGGCTTCCTTACCGATGATAAAGCTGCTGCTTGGCGCAGACCAGGGCCCAACTCACTGCATCATTTCACTTTTGTGCAGATTGCAGTCTCACCAGCGAGGCCGAAACGGAAAGTCTAAGTCCCTGATCCTGGCGGCACACAGCATATTAAATGCTGTTCTTGCTAATGTTTCTCCTCTTGAATGGCAAATGCGTTTGCTACCGCCTCCACGCCCCAGTGTCCTAAGTGGTTGGGTGATTCTGAATTGTGTGCCATGGACAAGCTGCAGAGGGCTCAGGGGAGAGGCTTTGAAAGAAAAAAAAAAATGATGTGAATGCTGAAATGTTTCACCTCCAGGAGAGTCCTTAACAAGAAAGCCTTGCCTGCTTTGGGCTAGAATAAGGCATTCTTTCTCCTGCCCATTTCTGAAAATAATCCTAGCAGCCAGCTTGCCGTTCATATGTTCCTTGCCTGTAAAACTTTATGTATGAGAAATTTGACAAGAAATGTTATTAAATGAACATAAGAACCTTGGCCTGGATTGCTGAGAGCCAAGAAAATGAAACAAAACCGACCGAAGAAAAGAACGTATCTTGCCACAGACCGCTGTGGGTACCTGACTCAACCACTTCTGACAGTGTTCTCGCTTCCCGTAGGAGAGTGATTTACAGTTTGGAAAATGTTTCGCCCACTTCATCTTGTTGGAATCTTGCTGACATGTCAGGATGAGAGGCCAGGAAGAAATATTATTTTTATGGGGCCAGTGGGGAAACTGAGGCACAGAGATAAGTGAGTGGTCTGAAATTCCATGGCTAGGAAAAGGCAACACTATGCCTCAAACTTAGACCTTCTCATTTAAGTCCCAGGTCTGTCAATCACACTGCCTCTTAGTTAAAACAGTGCTGCCCATAGGACCATTGCAGAGGCAAAGCAGCCTCCGGGGTCTTCTGAGAGACCCTCCCTGACCACAGTATGCTCTGTGTCTGGCTCCTGTACTCATCTGTGAACCATCAAACTTGGTGAATACTGTGAATTCTTTTGTTCTCTATTGTTTTAAAAAGATTTTATTTATTTATTTTTAGACAGAGGGGAAGGGAGGGAGAAAGAGAGGGACAGAAACATCAATGTGAGGTTGCCTCTCACACCCCTCCCTACTGGGGTCCTGGCCCGAAACCCAGGCATGTGCCCTGACTGGGAATCGAACCAGTGACCTTTTGGTTCATAGGCTGGTGCTCAATCCACTGAGCTACACCAGCCAGGGCTCTTGTTTCCTAATTTTAAAAATACTTTTTTGTGTGTTGGGTTATTAGAACACAAGCTTCCCAAGAGCAGGGGTGATGTTTTTGGACACATAGCAAGCATTTAATGGATACTTATTGACTTACATGTTTTTGTTATTGTAGTAAAAACTGTGTTTAAGTACATTAGGACTGTAACTTTACATTGTGAAAAGTCATGTGATAAAGTAATTTTTTAGAGTTTAACCCATCTCTTTGATTCTTTTCAATGTCTTCAACAGAATGGAATACATCTCCCTGTCTGTCCAAAGTGATAAAATGAAATGTGGATAGTGGGCTGTAATCTTTTCTGGGTTTTGAACATCTCTGAAAATAGGATGAAAACGATGTGTTTGCATGCAAATCCAGGATGGAGACAAAAAGAGAACTGTAGAAGCCCTTTTAGAGCTATAATTAGGGATTAGCAAAAAATGATGTTGCTGTGTTGCCTGACAGTGGCCACTTATGAGCATAATCCAACTACAACAAAAAAATAGAAAAATCTCATCTTCCCTGAGATTCCCATTGACCCATTTTTGTTGGGGTAGGTAGATAATCCTCTCCCTTCAAGTTCCTTTTTGTAAATTCCTCAAGCCCCTCGACCCTGTTTTTGGAACAAGAGATAATAACATTCACTTAAAAATTCTTCATCCAACAGTCCTTTATTATGTATCTCTCACATGCCAGACACTGTGCTGGCCACAAGGACACAATCTCTTGAGACATGTGCATTATCCTGAAGAGGTTCTAACTCTAGGATGTGTATTTAAAGAAGGCTGTAAATTCTGCTTGGGGGGAAAGGGTGAGACTTCTTTCCCTTAGAATTGGAGGTCTTAGAATTGGAGGATAAAGATAAGTCATCCTCCAGGAGGATAAGAGAACAATGTGTGTTATTCCAGCAAAGCATTCTCTAGCTCATCCACAGTTCAAAGACAGTGCAAAACAGTTCATTCAGCACACAGTGACACAGTCAATGTGTGCTTACAGTTGAGTGTTGGGTGAAGAGCTGGGTCTGTGGAAAGAGAGCCAAGGCTCACATGGTAAAAGGTCTTTGAGACGTGAGATGTGTGCTCTTTATTCTACCATTGAAAATACTCAGATGGGGGAAGTTAAAATCTGTTTGGAGTTCTTTTATACTACGACAGAGTTAGCATTACAACCACTGGCTACACAAAAGGAATTATTGGTTCTTGTCGTAACCCAGGTGCTACAAACACAGCCGTCTGCACAAAAAGACCTGCCTGCCCATTGCTGGATGTGTGAGCTATAAAAGCTCTTCAGTGCAGTAAGAACATTTTCTTGGATCTTGAGGATGTTAACACAGCTGTTTATGAACACTGTCAATCCGCAAGTAGCAGGGGCAAGCCACAGACAGATTTATCTGGCTGCCGGAGAATTTTGAAAAAAAAATACTGGTGACATAGTAGATCGACATTCCTGTTGATACTTTAAGTAGCATGCAGAATCTCTTTCCAGCTGAATGGACATATAGTTTCTGTATCTGATTGCTTATGCATCGTATAGCTCTGTGCTGAAACCTTGCCATTTGCCTGTTTAATTCAGTGAATGTAGTGGAACTACATTCTTTCCATTCATTTATTTATTCTCCAACATTGGCGGCAGGTCCAAAGGCCAATACCTGCATATCAAAGTCGTGTGGGTAAGTGGGTCTCACTTCACTGGAATCCTCGTCAGTGTTTCTCTCCATAACCAGCTCCAGTATCAATTTGCTACATGTGTTCAGAGAGTGAGTTTTATTCCCTCACCACTTAACTGCCTTAGTATTTGGAGGATGTGATTTGAGGGCACTGATTATTAAGTTGATTCACCATAGCTTTCTGGAGACTGTGAAAAATGTCCTGCAGAAGTCAAGTCTCTTCATACCGGGACCCTCATCTCTCTACCAACTGACTCCGGGGTTAGTGGAGTTCTTTTAGGTAAGAAAAATGATGAAATAAGATTAACGATCTGTGGCTTTCCCCTGCTACCTGTGGATTGACAGTGTTTTATAAACAACTGTGTTAACATCCTCACAATCCAAGAAAATGTTCTTACTGCACTGAAGAGCTTTTATAGCTCACACATCCAGCAATGGGCAGGCAGGTCTTTTTGTTCAGATGGCCGTGTTTGTAGCCTCTGAGTTATGAAAAGAACCAATAATTCCTTTTGTGCAGCCAGTGGTAGCAAGTTTAAGAGGCAACCTCTTAAATTTGCTTTGCCTAAGAGCCCTAGAATGCTCTGTTTGCAGATCCCTAACTAAGAGGTCATAGGAGAGAGGCTGCTCTACATTTTGTCTGGGGTGAGTCTAGGCAGCCAAGATGTTACAGATGGCAGAGTAGGCAGTGGCTGCAATCCAGGCCAGAATACCAGATGCCTGTGCTATTTAAATTAGCCCCACGTGCCATCTACAAGTGTCTGAATTGATTCAGCTAACTGGGTGTGGTATCAGGAAGCATTTTGTCCCATATATCCAGTCTTGAATTGTTTGTCAAACTTCCATGACATTGTAAGACTTAAAGAAACCTAAAAAATAAACATCTATTTCAGTTTTACCCATCATCTCATTTTTTAAAATCATATTTAAGCCACATTGAATAAATTGGATGCTATTCTCTTCTATAACTCTTCAGAAAAGGGTCTACCTTGCCAGCTCATTTAAATATCGCCCAGCCCGTGAAATTTATGTTTACTTAGATAGTTTATGAAGGCTCCCCTTGATGTATCCACTCACCAATATGTTATTAAAGGTGTCCAAAGTCCAATTACTTTTAATTTTCCTCTCAAGTCTTGTTTACAATTCTTTGTATAGATTTTTTTAGAATTTTTATGCTTTGCATTGTGATAAATACTTTAGCGTGCATGATCTCTTCTACTCTAGCAACAGGTAGGTACTATCGTTTTCACCATTTTCATGTCATTTCAATGAAGACACTGAGACTAAAAGAAGTTGAATGACTTGTTCATGGTAACAGTCACTGATTGATGGAGCTTAAACTTAAACTGCGATCTGTTGCATTGCAGACCCTGACTTCTAATACTTATTCTGTATTATCTTGCAGTCATGTGATTATTCACCAGGTATCATTGCTCATGTTTTGCTAGTACTTTGCAGATTTTTTTAAGTAGTTTTTTCCAAATCATGGGTTGTGGTTCATGAGTGGTATGACCAGCATGTGTGTTTCTATTGAATGAAATGGACCAGAATAAAATATTACAAAATAGAATACACCAGGGCACACTGATGGTAGTAATGGTGGATGTATTTTTGTGAAACATTAGTTTCAGGTGTATGTATGGGTATATAGGTTTCTATGTGTAGTTGAATCACAACACAAAATGTGCGTATTACTGTGAGTCATGGTACGTTTGGGGATGCAATGCTATGCGTTGCATAACAGCACTATGAGTTCCTTGCTTTCAAGATACCCACCTCACTGGGAAGGGAAAACGGGTATGTATTAATTAATGTCAGCAAAATATGCTGAAGTAGGTGATTAAAAGCTAGCATGTGCAGCTGTAGACCACATTAAAGTCACAATCCTTTCCTGGCACTCACCATCTACTGAGTTACTGTTTTTAAGAATGTGTCTAACACGCTCGGAACACCTTGAGGAGAAGGACAGGGCTCGTTGTGTAGGTTGCTCAGTGCCTTGAGCAGAGAAGGTGTTTCACGAGTGATTATTAAGTGGGTGGAAGGAGGAATAAGGACTAGTCTCCTATGTGAAGAGCATTATTTATAATACCACATTTTGAGCTTGTTGAAACTTAAAACCAGCTCTCATTTCATGCCTGTTTCTTCCTTTTAAAAATGAATCCCTTTCTGTTAAATGTGAAGGAAGCAGAATAAACCACAGAAATCTTCTGAGGAGGCCTGCCGAGGTGGGGCTTGTCATGGTGGCTCCTCATCTGTCTTGACTCAGCTGAATTTCTTAACTTCTGCAAGAATATGAGACAAAAATGGTTACAAATGAATTGTATCAAGTTTACCTAAAAGAAAACACGCTGGACAGACGTCCTTTAGTACGTAGTTACTTAATCCTACAGCTTTGCGTCAACCAAATCGCTGGTATTAAATAAAGGCAGTGCTAACACATTCTGAGTCACAAGATGTAAACAATGTCTATTTCTGTCCTCTCTAACAGAGTTACACACAGTTTCTTTAAAGTTCTCATGATCTTCCCAGAAACTCTTACACAGTTTTTGCCTTAATATTTGCTGTTTATAGTTGTGTCAAGTGAGTGATTTAACTAAAGTTGCACAAACAAATAATTCAAATTTTAACTTTTCTGAGACCAAAGGGTTGTCTTTTAAAAACTAATATAAAATTAAGCAAGAAGAAGTGAGGTCCAACTTAGGAGCCATAATAACAGGATATACTGAGAAAGAGCACTTAGAAACTGGATTTGAGATTCTTTAGTTTATTTCTTGCTATCTAAAGAATGATCTTAATTGACTTTATTTTTTCAAATTGAACATATTTTCTGAACAAGTACTTCTTGCTTGCCCGATTTATACCAAACATTGCACTAGATGCTGATGGGTCAATGCTAAGTGAGATGCAGACCTGCCCTCAAGGTGCTGGAGAGGAAGCAGTTGTGGTAGAGACAGGCGCTGTCGTAGCCTTGCTGACACAATGTCACAGGTGCTCACGGAAGCTCTCCCTCACACTGAGCAACGCATGGGGGCTGCCTCTCAGAGGAAATGAGAGTTAGGTTGAGAAGTACAGAATGAGTAGGAGAGTTCACTGGGGCAAGAGAACTCTCGCAGTCCAACTTAAGGAGCGAGGATGAGAGAGAGAGAGAGAGAGAGAGAGAGATTGATTGCTAAGAATTTCTGATTAGTTCCATACGACCAGGACTCAAGAATGTGAGGTGACAAGGTGGAAATATGTGGCTGGAAAAGAAGTGTAGGGATTAGGGATAAAGTGTTTTTTATACCATGTTCTGGAGTTTTTCCTAAATCCTGAGGTGAAATGAGGAAGCTCTGAAGTGTTTTCATTGGAGGAGGGACATGACAGTTAGCTCAGCAGAAAGTAAGAGTGCTTCACCACAGGCCTGGAACCACCTCTCCCCTTTGGCTCCGTGGGAGGGAACGGAGCAGCAGAGCGTTTCCTCGAACTCCTTCAGCTGCGCTCCCTGGACAGGCTGCAGGGGACATCAGACATCACACCTGCGACACCTGGAGACTCTGTGGCTATAGGCAGAACAGACACTTCAAATTAAATCTCTTAGCATTTTACAGAACTCTCTGACACCTAGAGAAATTTGTTTTTCCCCTCACTCTTATAGAACATGAAAAATGGTAACAGAGCAAGAATATTTGCACTCCTACATGACATATGGGTAGCATTAAGTCCATTGGCCTTTACTTAAAAGCTGGTGCTGTGATTAACAAATATGATCTCCATCTTCACTGAAGGAAGAATAAAAAAACAATGAGCTTATATGGCAAGCTCTGTCTTTGTTCTATACACCTGCCTTGTGTTTCTTCTTATTTCTGCCTGTACTTTCTGTGTTAGTCACTGCAGACTTATGCTCCAAGGAGAAACATAAAATTAGACTCAGCTACAAATTTTTCAACTTCTGGCATCTCCGATGTGGCCTCCTATTTGCTTTATTCTGCCTCATCTGCTGCTTTGGATCATGTCTTCATTATTTTCATAGGCCTTTGCATTCCTGCCTTTATCCAACATTCTTTAAGCATCTAAGAACCTTTCAGAAAATGATTTTCATGTGTACATTAAGGATGTTTAAAAAATCAGTAGAAGCCAACATTCTCTCTTGGCATTAAAATGCTCTTTCCCTTTTCCTATCTTTGTACATATGGTTTTGAGAATCTGCTTGAAATCTCAGTCACATACAGACCACGATGTGTAGGTCAATGAAAGTTACTTGAATAACAAGACAAAGAAACAGTTCTTAACACTTGTTAACACAAAAAACCAGCAATATATTATTACTCTGGGGAGCAAGAAAAGGTCTAGGTACATCATTCTGGCAGAAACCATCACACGTATACAAATAAAGTATCTTAATTAAGAAGAAAACTTAGGTTAAATGACTCAATTACAAACATTCCTGGTTCATATGACCACTCAGTATCTGAAAAACTACTTGCCTAGTATCTTGCTACTTACATTTGCCCTAACATCGGCGGTTCACTTGCTTTTGACCTTTTGACTTATAGAAGCTAGAAGCTAGAAGATAAAAGACCCCGAGATCACCAGATTCTGGTCCTTGTCTGGGTCTGACCTGTGCTTGGGCTTACTGTTTTTCACCTTCAACCTTCCCAAGCTCTCCATAATCCAGCTTCTAGCCTTCTGCCAAAGGTTTACCAGTACCGATGGTTCTGGTGTTAATGTAGTAGCTGAGTTTTACCAAGGTCCTGAATAGGATCTGCCAGGCTCTTTCTGGCATGCTGTTAATGCCTTTTCTTTTTCATTCCTACATATTCACATGGCTAACTCCTTCCCATCATTCAGGCCTCATGTCCTAAATGCCACCTCCTGTAATCAACCTAGTTATTTCTGTCTCAAGCCTTCATTACTTAGTTTGGGGAAGCTAAGCTGCTACTTAAAAAAGGGCTTGTGATGATGTATACTTATTTTCCACATAGTAGTGTTGATGTGTTTGGTGCAGGTTATGGGAAAACTCTATGAGGTAATTCACATGTCCAGGGTCCTCCCATCTGATTGTTCTGTCATGCCCGTTATATTGCCATCATTGGAATAATTAAAGCCGGGCTGTGACTGTATTCAGTTTCTAGCCAATGGGAAGGAAAAATGGAGCATGGAAGAGGAATGCCCAGTATGTTAAGGCCCAGAACCAAAAGTAGCACACATCACTTTCTTTCTATTTCATTGGTGAGGACATAGTCATATGGCCACACTTGTTGCAAGAGGAGCTGGGAAATATAGGTATCTGGGTTGCCATGTGTTCAGTGCAACTCTACTTTTCTAGAAGGATTCATTCTTTTGGACAACTGGCAGTCCTCAGAACAGCAAGTCACTCTGTTATCATATGACCCTGTTTTATTTTCTTTACAGTACTATCATTATCAGAAATAATTTTTAATTAATGAGTTTTTTTCTTTTTTACTTAATCTCTCATTATAATGTACGATCTATCACAGCAACATCATATTCTATTTTGTTTACCTCTGCATTGCTAGTGCTTGGCATTTAGGAGGTATTCATAAGTGCTCGAGGTTCCTGAGACTGGATGATCCATTTGTTCAAGCTCAAATTACAAGATTTTAATTTCCTTTTTACATCTGCTAAGAGGCTTACACATCAGGGAAGTTTGGGGCCCAACTTTGAGATTGGATGCTGGAGCTTCATTTAACTGAGTTCTTACCCTCTTAGAAATGACAGATCTCATCTTGGACTGGGCATGTTTGATCACTGACTTGTATGGCCAACCTGTCATTGTTGGATGGACTTCATTTATCTGGGCTACTTAAATTAGGGGAGTAACTACTAGCCTGATGTACTGTGGAATACTGATGTCTTATCTTTGAAAGATGGGGGAAAGATCCCAATTTCCACCACGGTTCATTCTGCTTTCTGGGGGCATCTGCCTGTTTAGCAATCAGATCATGCTGTTCCTGTTTGAGGTCTGCCTCAGAGTCTGCCTGAAATATACAGATCCTGAAGGAATGAGAACCCTTTTCCAAGTGAGGAAGGAAAGTTCTCATCAGACACTCTCTATTAGCAACTCCCCTTGCTTTCCCTTCTCCTGTCTCTTCAGCCTTACTGTGAGCCCACCTAGATCAGCAGTTCGAGTTTCTTGCCTTATATTCAGCTTGCCTCCTGGTTTGTTCTAATTTAATCTGGTCCTAACTCTTTATCTTGTATTTATTCTACACTGGTGTTTGAATATGAAATATTATGATCCTGGTATTGAAATGGAATTGTAGAAATGAGATTAATTTAGACTTTAAACTCTATGTGAGTAGGGTTAAAGTCTGTCTTATGCACCATTTTATACCCATTAGCCATCTGTCACATAGCAGATAAGCAAAAAGGTAAATGAGCAAGTACAAAAAATGACATGCATTATACTTTGAGAAAAGTACAAAGAAGGAAATGCTAAGATGTTATGATTTAGACAGAGTACTCAAGAGAAGACCTTGTCTAAAGAAGCAGTGTTTAAGTTAAGATACAAAGGGCCTGGAGAATAGAATCTAAGGTGATACCACACAGTTACTTAAAGTACAGTTTGGGTTCAAAACCTGGTTCTGTCAATTGTGATACATATTAGTCTTCTCAGGCTTCTATAGCAAAATATCATAAACTTGGCTTAAACAACAGGCATTTGCTTCTCATAGTTCTGGAAGCTTAGAAATCCAAGATTAAGGTGCCAGCTGATTGAGGGTCTGGAGAAGTTCCTACTCCTGGTTTGCAGATGACCACCTCCTCTCTGTGGGCTCACATAGTAGAGAGGGAGAGAGAGTATCTCTCTTCTTAAAAATCTACTGCTATAATCATGAGCCCCCCTCTCCCTGCCATGATCATATTTTAACCTAATTTCCTCCCAAAGGCCCCATTTCCAAATACCGTTACATTAGAAGTTTGGGCTCCCATGTATGACTTTGTGGGGGAGGCGACACATTTCAGGCTATAACATTACCTGTATAAATTTTTTCAGATCATTCCACTTTGTTATGCTTCATTTTCTTTATTTATAAAAGAAACTAAGAGAACTTATGTCATGAAATTGTTGTAGTATTAAATGAATTCACATACTTAAAGATCTTTCAAAAAGATCCCAGACACATAGTAAACGCTATGTGAAGACTCTCCAAACTACTTTAAAATAGGCTGTAGATATTAGGATAGGACACTTTGCCCCTAAACATTTCGCGGGCATCTCCTAAAATGACAGAAATTATTCTGCATAATTATAATATCATTATTGTATACAAGAAAATTGGCAACAATTCACTAACATAATACCTAATTTGTATTCAAATTTACTCAGTGTTCCCAAAAATATAATTTATGCATTTGAGGTTGCCAACAGTTAAAGATTAGGTAGGATCTCTGAAAAGGCATAGAGAAGAAAAGCCTGATTTCAGGAAAGCCCAAAGAGAAGTGATTTCAAGAATACTAAATCTGTAAATACTAATGGCCTTCTGCAGTTAACTCTTTGTCTTAGAAAAGTTGGGTCTAGGGCTATTTGAAAGAAGTTGAACAGCAGAATCTATTGATATCCCCTCAGACTAATGATTTATGATAAACATGCTGTCTCCAACATTTTTGACACCAGGGATAGGTTTTGTGGAAGACAGTTTTTCCACAGACCAGACGGGGTGGGGGATGGGCACATTGGGAATGATTCAAGCACACCACACTCACCTCCTGCTGTGTGGCCCGTTCTTAACAGGCCGTGACTGGCACTGATCTGCAGCCCCTGGAGGGTGGGGACCCCTGGCTCCCATTCCAATTGATTTGGTAAAGAATTAAAGATGAGAGGAGATAAAATTTAATGTTATTTGGAGAAGGATTGTAAATTGAACCTTGCCTATTGACTGATACTTTATCATTCCATTTGTAGTTTTATAATGCTCTTCTTCTGGGAACTGACTCAATTAAACAGAGTCCTATCTAAATTTTTTACTTCCTTCATGTCTGGTTAAATCTGCCATTAATTTAATGTTACCTATAATCCCAGTTTTTTTACTTCTCTTACCAAATAGAATAACCATGTAATTTATCTTTCAAATTGAAACACGTTTTAAAGTAAAAGGGACACCATTAATAGTGACACAGAACTAGAGGTATGAAGTGGATTGTTCCAGGCAAACCAGTTGTATGGTCACCCTACCTGTGGGTAAATCACTTTCCCACATTTATTTTCTTTTCCCTCTCACTTCCTCCTTTGTAACTGAGGCATCTTTCATACCAGGAACGGAAGCCCTCCAGGATACCCTTTATGAGAAAGCAGCCTCTCCATATAGCATTCAAAAAAGTCATAGAATAAAATGCACATAACCACAGCCGTTCAAAATTTAAGCACTTTTAAGTGGTTTTGAGTTACCCCATACTTTTTTCTAATATTCTGATTTCCAAGGTTTTCCTCTTTTATAAATTTCTATTTAGCACCTAATTTATGGAATTTCTTTATAATTATTTTACTTTGCAAGAGTCTCTGCTAAGCCCTTCACTAAAAATATAAAAATTAATGGATAGTTTAAGTATCTGATACCTTATTTCACATAACTGATGGATTAATCCTTGCACTGAAAAGAGATTATACCCTTTTAGTAAAAAAAAGGAAGTCGATGTAATGGAAGTGCAATTATCAAGTGTATTTGAAACTACCTTGCACCTGGTAGGTATTGAATGAGGTACTACGAATACTACCAATAAGCATTGAATGAACAAATAAATGAGTGAGCCAAATTATAGTGTTTTACTTTGTTCTTAGATTGATAGAATAGTAGGCTCAACTTTTTCCTTTTAAGTGTGAAGGCAAAGTCGAACAAAAAACAAATTTAGTGTTTCCTGCACCCTTTCTGCCATGATCACTCTTTTAATTTGAATAAAAATCAGTACCTAGTTAATTATGCACTAATGTCTGAAGTAGCGACTTTTTTGGTTTCCTCTAAAAATAGAATTCCAAATGGATCTTGCTATTACATTCTGTTTCGAAACATGATTTTGGTAGGCCAATATAACCTGAGTTTTTTGTTTTGCAGTTTTCAGTTTCTTTTTTTCTCTCTCTCTCTTCTGAAGACTTTATTTTTTAAAGAGTAGTTTTAGGTTTACAAGAAAACTGAGAGGAAGGTTCAGAGATTTCTCATGTATGACCTGCCTGCACACATGTATAGCCTCCCCCATTTAACAGCATCACTGAACAGAATGGTGCATTTTTACCAAGGATGAGCCTACATTGACATATTATAATCACTCGGAGTCAATAGTTTGTATTAGGGCTCACTCTTGCTGTTGTACATCATGTGAGTTTGGATACAAGTAGAATGTCATATATTCATCATTATAGCGTCATTCAGGGTATTTTCACTGCCCTAAAAATCTTCTGTACTCTGCCTGTTTGTGTTCTCCACCACCTCTGATCTTTTATTGTTTCCGTAGTGTTGTCTTCTAAATGTTTTTTCTCTGATTGTCAGTAATGTGTCTTCTACAAAATAATTTTAAAGGACTTCAGTTTTAAAAGTTGGCTATCAGTACTCATTGTCTTCTGTGTTCTCTGTATGGCAGGGGTTGGTGAGCTAAATGCTGCATATCTAGGCTTCCTTCCTTTAGGGTTCTGGGTATGATTTAGATTCTACCAATAAAATATACACACATGAAATGTAGGAGACAGAAAGGAGGCAGAAGCCGTCTTCTTGCTCCCGTGGTGGCCAGCAGCAAGTCAGGCGGATATGTTTACTGTTGTCAAACGTCACAGGTCAGTGGGTGATTACCATCTTCATGGATGTGGAGGCAGCAGCAGCAGCTAGTTTTCTGAGTCCTGGTTTCTAGCCAGGGTGGTATGACCTTGGAGCTAATGGCCCAAGTGGTGGCTCCCTGGCTTACCTGCTGCTTCCAACAATTTGTAGGCACCGACTTTCTATATTATACCCCTTTCTATTTGGGATACCTAGAGAGGTTTTGGTTTCCTAAACTGAATCTAAGTGATACTACTTTATAATATTCAGTTTTTGTATGTAGTAAGAGTTACCAAAGCAGTCTTTATTGAACATATAGGGTGGTTTTTAGTTTATACATTTACAAGCTATGCTGTTACGACCATTTGTTATTGTTAAACATTTCAGTTCATAATAGGAAACTTTTACTTAGCCCTTAAAATGTTTCTGAGTAAAAGAGTATGTACAATTTAAGTCACACACATATACCAATACATGTATATTAATTCATGAATTACTCTCTAGGAGTGTTGTAGAAGTGAATGATTGTAGCAATTTTGTAGGTGAGTTCATTTTATTTTGATGAAGGAAAAATGTAAGGGAGGTAACTGGTAGACTACAGGGAAGTGGGTTGTTAAGTGGCATCCTATGTAGAGCCCCTGAAAACATTTAACATCCTCAGGAATTGAAAATAGGATGGTATCTCCTCCTACTTTCTTTAAATCAATCTCTCTCTCCCTTTCTCTTTCTCTCTCACTCATATCTAGCTCTCTCTCTGAATATATCTAGCTCTCTCTCTGAATATATGCATTTGTGTATGCATATTAATATGTAGATATGTCTAAAACTTTTGCCTTTCTCCATCCATGTTGACTACTGTGATACTTCAAAATATATATCAGATAAAAAATTCTTATAACCAAATGAAAAGAGAACCAACTATATGGGAAAACATTTGCCAATGATACCTCGGACAAGGGTTTGATCTCCAAAATATATAAAGAACTCACATGACTCCACTCCAGAAAGACAAAAAACCCAATTAAAAAATGGGCAAAAGACTTGAACAGACACTTCTCCAAGGAGGACATACAGAGGGCCCAGAGACATATGAAAAGATGCTCAGCATCACTAGCTATCAGAGACATGCAAATTAAAACCACAATGAGATACCACTTCACACCAGTCAGAATGGCCATCATAAATAAATCAACAAACAAGTGTTGGAGAGGATGCGGAGAAAAGGGAACCCTAGTGTACTGTTGGTGGGAATGCAGACTGGTGTAGCCACTATGTAAAACAGTATGGAATTTCCTCAGAAACCTAAAAATGGAACTGCCTTTTGACCCAGCAGTTACACTGCTGGGATTATACCCCAAGAGCCCTGAAACACCAATTCAAAAGAACCTATACACCCCAATGTTCATAGCAGCACAATTTACAATTGCCAAGTGCTGGAAACAACCTAAGTGCCCATCAGCAAATGAGTGGATCAAGAAACTATGGTACATTTATACAATGGAATTCTACGCAGCAGAGAGAAAGAAGGAGCTTATACCCTTTGCAACAGCATGGATGGAACTGGAGAGCATTATGCTAAGTGAAATAAGGCAGGTGGGGAGGGACAAATACCATACGAACATGGTTAGCAACATCAGGAGAGCCTTTCTTCCTGGTCTCACATTCAGAAAGGTAGAATATAGAGTACAGGGGTGTTTTGGGAATGAAGACTTCCGTAACTCTAAATTAAGTGTCTGTCAAGTATGGGTGCTATGTCAGTGTCATGTGAAGTGGGTAGAAATGGACGACAAGTCTTTTTTAATCACCTTCTTCATATGAGCCCTATTGTTCTATAAGGAAATTCTGATTACATTTTCTATTACTAGGATAATTTCCCTAAGTTTTCATAAATCTCAGTCTCTCACTAGTATTCTCTTTATGTTAGTTAATTAATTAATTACAAACTAATTCAATAAATATGTGCTATATGCCTAGGAGATATTGTTCATTGTTATGGGAAACCTTAAAGAAAGGAGCAGGCATAGGAGTGCAGAAGAACAAAAAATTCTGTTCTAAACAGATCAACCATGAGAATCTTTATTAGATATTAAGATGGAGAGGTTCAGTAGGCAGGTGGACACAGGAATCTAGAGCTGAGGTACAATTTGGGGCTGGTTATATACATTTGAGAACTCTCAGTATAAAGATCATGTTCAAAGCATGGGGTGGGTGACATATGGATATGTATTATGGTTACAAAAGAGAAGAGGCTGAAGGACAAATCTCTGAGATAAGACCTGCCTTCAGAGATCAGAAAGAGAAAGATAATGCAGCAAAAGAGGCCGAGAGAAGTGGCCAGGGACTTGGAAGGAAGAACTAAGAGTGTGCTGTGTTCTGGAAGCTAAGTAGAGACAATATTTCAGGAAGGAGAGAAAAATCATGTCAAATGCTCTGGAGTAAAGGAAGATGAGGTCTAAGAACTTTCAGTTGGAATTGGCAATGTTGGATCTCGAGGAAAGCGGTTTCCATAAAGGAGGTATCCTTTCCCTATTGTGGCAGTGGCAGATATATAAATTGCTGTTCAAAGGTGGTAGTCACATTGGCTTCAGCCAAAGTTTGGCCCCTTATTCGTATAATTGCCTTTGGATCAAAGGTACGTGTTTTGTTCATAGAAACATTTTGTTCTTTATTTGGTGACTGCATGTAGAGGGACTAGAGATGAAGTGAGCTTGTTTTTGTGGCTAGGATTTTTGCTTTGATCTTTTGATTTAAAGTTGGTCCATGGACCCAGAGGATGCTGGATAGGTGATGAAATCTGTAAACACTGGAAATGAAAACATGATACTGAGCTTTTTCAAACTGTTTTCTCATAATGTGGCCTTTTTTTTTTTTGGCACTAAAGCACCAATATTTCTTTGTGGCTACTTTCGAGATAGCATTGTAGTAACAAAACAGACTTAATTTTATATACTTTTACATGATTGTTTTATATTGAGATGGATTTATATTATTCTCATTTTTTATTCTGGAATTTGGCTCAAAGAATCACAAGAAGATAGGGTAATAGAGATACTATCACGTCCATTCCATAGTCTCTAGACAGGCCATAATTAAGGAATTAGAGTGAGCTAATTATACATCCTAATATTAAATATCTCCAGGAAAGCAGATTACAAATGTACTAGGAAATTATAATAGCTTTTCCTGAAACATTCAAGCTTTTTCTAATAAATATTGTAATTTCATTTTCAACTGAACTGAGGTCACACTGAGCAGTCAAAAATAGCATCTTATTACCATTTGTATATTTTATATTTTTTCCTAGCTCATATTTTAGTCTGTGTGTCAAAATAGAGAAAATGAGTTATGTTGTTTCTCCCTTTCTCCTTTCTCTCTCATTGTTTTTCTTTGAAAATAAAACAGCTTGACAATGAACTAAGCTTTTCAAGGTCAGCACTGTAGATGCTTATTTCTTTATTTGCAAAAGGAGCTAAGAGTTTCCCCTTTGCTAAGTTATCTGGAAGTAGGCAGTCTGATTAAATTACTGGACACATTAAGTAAGTGTATCAGTTGTTTCCTTGAACTAGGGGAAAGATGGTTTTTCTATTCGTTATTTGAAATCTATTAAAGACCATTTGCTGTATTTGTTATTTGGATTTTATGAGGAAGTTTACATAACATATCTGGATAACATCAAGAGAAGTTGGCATTAGGTGCAAACTTGATCTATAATGTAACCAGCTAAAAACCTTGTACTGATAGTTGCTTTTCCTTCAGCTTCTTGGCATCAATCACTGTAGAGCGTTTGAGTAACCCTCTGATGCAGTACCAAATGTGGAGGAAGCTGTGGCCAAGTTGACCTAATGCATTCTTTAAATTTATTTATTTATTTATTTATTTATTTATTTATTTATTTATTTATTTATTTATTGTGAGCTGTGCGACTTTATGCGATAATTTGCAAATAGTAGCGCCTGGCTGGATAATCAAATAGGACTGATTTCAGATGTACATTTTCTACCTCAGTGATTTCTGGTGTAGGTTGCACACAGGTTTTTAAAGGAGTGGTAGAATTCTGTCACTTCATATCCTGTAGATGGCAATGTTGCACTTGAAAAATGAACAGAGAAAAGTCTAAAGAAAATTGGTGTTTCCCAGATGCAGCATTGCTTAACAGCCAGCGAACAGGAGCGTTATGCCAATTCAAGGTATCCTGTAGGAATATCTGTTTCATTTGTAGAGTACGTATGGAACAGGTAAGTATCTATAAGTGTCAGCCTTTACATTCAAAATTGTTTGTGGTTTTAGCGAATGTCTGGTTTAACTGTTCTTTTTCCTCTAAGTGGTCTCATTTTCTTCTAAATAATGTTTTATGTTAGGTCACATGCTTAGAGTTGAGTTCATGTTGCTTAAAGATAATGAAAAATTGGTCTTTTCATTATTGGTCTTTTATTCTAAAGCCTACAGTCTTTTCCAATTTATACCATTCAGTGATCTACCATCGACCCAGGAAGACAGAAACCCGGGGATAAACACACAGGGGCCTTCTTCTTGTTGTTCAAGGGCATTGTTGCTTTCTCCAAAGAGTCAGGACTGAGGTAGAAGGGGAGTGCTTCCGCAGCAGCAAACTTTGCTATTCTGATTTCCTGGACTGGATTTCAAAAGCAGTCAAAAGAGAGCTGACGAGAACGTTTTAATTAAAAGATAAACCCTCAATAAGGCAGATATACTAAACCATTTGCTTTTAAATTGAGATGAAAAATTCTAATGTATGTAAAGGTATACTGCAAACTTTCCACAGAGATATGTAAACTGAGAATATCAACTTTACAGACCTCAAATTTTTGGGCCTAAAGACATCTTTTTCCATGAACCGAGACTGAAGGCAATGAAGAAGCAGAATCATGGTCTTGTCCAGGACCACTTTCATCCTTAACCTTGATATCCCTGACAATATCATTATTACTCTGAAAAAAATTTCTTGGTGAATTTAATCTAGACAAAAAAGCAAGTATTTGCTTTTTGGTAAGAATGGGAGAACAAAAATGAACCCAGATTGTGTGGAGAATATTTTTTTAGAGGTTCTTTTCTTAAAAAGGAGTTTATTTATTTAATTTTAGAGAGAGGGGAAGGGAGAGGGAAAAAGAGAGAGAGTGTGTGGTTGCTTCTCATGCACCACCTACTGGGGACCTGGCCAGGAATCCAGGGATGTGCCCTGACTGAGAATCGAACCAGTGACCCTTTGGTTTGCAGGCCAGCACTCAATCCACTGAGCCACTACCAGCCATGGCTGGGGAGATTAAAAAGTGATGTGAAAAAAATTGGTACAGTTTCAGATTAAATAATAATGATCCTACTTAGAAATAGAATATACACCAGTCTTACTTTTCTACTAAAACATGCATTTGGTTACTGAATATTAGCTGTTAGAAACTTTTGGTCATATTCTACTTTATTGTGTATTTATGTATTGGCTTCCTTACTCTTATAAATTCATTGGTATTATGAGAGGAGGAGTCATGCAGAGCACGGGTGTCAAGGGTGGAGAGCCCTGAGGTGACATTTGGCTGGACCCCCTCAGCCTGGTAACCTGCTGAAAGTTACTCGATTGTGATGAACTTCAGTTTCACTTGCTAAACCAGTAAAGATATTTGTACCCATCTTTTAGATATTTTGGCTCCTTAAGTATTCAACAGATAATGTCTTTTAGAGCTTTTTTTTTCCCCTCTGAGAATTTAGCTTTTTCTCATCATTTTGTCCTTTTGGCAAAAGAAAAACTACATAGTAACTATTCAATAAATATTTGTTAAACTGAATAGCTGAAAGTGAATTAATTAATTATGGAAGAAAGTTTGTTCAGTGACATTCATATCAGAAAATTTTCTTCAACTTCTCTCTCTAGATTCAAGCCTAAGACAAAGAGTAACCCCATGTCTCAAAGGTTTGTGATTAAATCATACAAAAGAGAGGAAGTAAAGCAAAAAAAAAAAAGCCAATATATTTAAAAATTTATTTTGACCTGTAGAATCATAGAATTTTTCCTACTGAAGAGAATTTCTAGTGAAGTTCACCTTGGACTTTGAACTCTTCATTTTATGAGTGAGAGAGCATTCTAGCTTTTGCATTATGACCAGGAAAATAGACAGGGCCAAAAGAAAGGTTTGTAATCTATTTGTTTGCTTATTGTATGTGTGTATTGTATTTTATGTGTATGTATGTGTATCATATGTAATGTTTTCACTTTAAGGCAAAGAGATTGCTGAGGTTCTGTTTTATATAGTAAGTTTACAAAGCGTTATAGAGTACAGAGAAAACACTGCTGAAGTATCCCAAAGCTAAATGTGTAATAAGATTTCACACGATGCAAATCTTTGTAAATTAGTTTTTTACTATGAAGTGAATGCTTCAGCTAATGATCGCAAATAAACCTAATTCTATAAAACTTGTGGCCCAGCCGAGAAGTCTGTGATTAAAAATTGGATTCCAGATATAAACTCCTCTTTTTTTCCTTGGTTCAATGTACTTTGTGAAACGGTCTGCCAATAAATAAAGCATTTGGATGACTTGCTTTCAAGGCAAAAACAGAAGGCAGGCCTGTTAACTTTTAAAATAAAACATTGTCTCGTGTACATGCCTAATATTTAGAATATATTAATTTTATCAATAAAGAACATTGAGCATTTCTAGCATTGAGAAAATGTTTACCAGATATCTGATATTATGTTAAACAACTTGTATGATTAATCTTTCCATGGTTATCTTACTTTTATTATTCTTTACCTCATTCTAAATAGGAATAGACTGCTGTAGAGATTAAACTGCCCACTCTTTCCAGCCAGGAAGTGATATACTTGGGTCGTAAACCAAGGCAGACCACAGTCGTAGTCTAGACACTGGACTCTTCGACACTGTTCTCCTGTAGCTACCTACCTAGCAAACCCCTTTCTGTGGAACTCTTGTCAAAACTCTAGCTGAGAGGGACTCTTCACCAGAAGTATCATAAGTCCATGTTTCTTAGGTTTCTGGGGTATGTTCGTTTCTCTGATTATGTTTCTTGTATCTTTATGGTTGTATGTTCCCTAGTCTGAGGCATACTGTGTATCTCCAGAGGTTATATTATGACATAGAATTAGTATGACATGCCTTCAGAGTGAATCATTTTACTTTAATTTAATAATAATTTTACTTTTAATATAAAACATTATTACTATTGCATGTTTGTAATGTGAAATTATTTCTAAAACAAGTAGTTGAAAAACACTTGTAATTAGAAAGTTTCTCATCTGATCTTCTATTTTAATATAGCTTGAAGACCAAAAAGTAACATAGCTTGATTATATCCCTCTGATTCTCTTTTGAATTTTTATTATTGAATTCTATTTAAATGTTGTATCTTCACCTCTTCTGGACGGTCTGATGTAATAGGAAATGTTTCAGTGCCAATAAAGAAAAAACAACTGCTCTTAATGAACAACTGTTCATTATCTTGAATGAATGAAGTTCAAAGCCCCTTGTAAAAAAAGTCCTTGTGACAGATTCCCCCAATTTTCCCATTGAGTTCATTTTCTACATGGCAATGAGAGAGATAGGCAATTTGCTGTGTTGTCTTTTGACCTGGATTGCTAGGATCCTAGAGCTAAGGTGTGAAATCACTTGCTAGCATGTTTCCCAGTCAAGACTTCATAAAAATTTTCTCTTCAGTTTTCCTCCTACCATTAAAAAAAATCTTTTATAATGAGTTAATAGTCTTGGGTTTATGTAAATGCTTTTATTCCATGTTGCCCCAAATCCTTTATGGAAATGAAAAGGATACAAAAGGGGTTAGCAAGAAATATACATAGAAAGAAGCATTGTAAGGTGTACACTTATTTTTCCATACACATAGGTAGAATTTTATTTGATAGAGTATAGAATGTGCTAAAATTTCAAGGTTTGCTCGATACCTTCTTTTTTTGCTACATTTTTTTGTGTACATGGATATTATGGCTATGAAATAAACGTCCAGAAACCAGACTTCAAAATAAGACAAATATGTTTAGAGTCTATTAAGATTTTGATAGATGTTTGTTGGTGAATAGTTGAACAGAATCAACCTGAACTAGATCTGTTAATCCAGAAAATATTCTAAAATTATAGTAAAAGGAACAGAGATTCAGTGTTGTATTCTTTATGATTGTGAAGACCATATCTCATTCTATTAAATGTTCCCTCTTTTAAGAAAGTATCCACAGCTCAAGGGGGTAACTTAGTTTTCTACATCATTTCCTTAATGCTTGAATTTTTCACTCAAGTTATGGGAAACATGATATTCCTACAATGTTATGAAGATTCTTGTTTTCACAACTATCGGGGAGATAGAGGCCAAATTTTTTGCCTTTCCATTCTGAGTGGAATGGAAAGGCAAAACTTATATTCTGAATTCCTCATGATTCAGTTACTATTTTCCAATGATGATTTACATGTATATTTATTTAATTTATAATTAAATCCTATTTTCCAAAGTCTTAAACACAGCGGTTTTCTACTTGTTACTTAAATCATATATGTGTACAATGTTTAGAAAAAAAGTTATAAATATTTAAAACAAGATCATCTCAAAATGTGCAAGAGAAACCAGTTCTAAAAGTGTCCTGACACTGAGGATGCTTGAACTAAGTTATCTGTGCCATCATGCTCCACAAACCCGACTCATTTCATGAGTAGAAATAGCTAATCCAGAAAGTCAATAAAGAGCGCTGAGAGCCTTTGTGAAATGCCATTGACTTCTGCAATTTCAAGAAATCCATCTCCCTAAACATGAATTGTGCTATGTCTGTGTGTCTCCCAATAAACGTCTCCTCGTCAAATAATTTCAGTGTTAGTAAATAGAAGAGAACATGAAAATCCCTGCTGTCTATTCTTCCTCCCAGAACAAAAACTCGGACTTTGCTGCCACTCTAGAAAGTTAATATCCATGAAAAAAAAAATGCAATACGGCCCTTCCGGCGAGAGCTGCAGCTTCAGTTTACACTTTGGAAACTATTGCAAAGGTAATTTGACATCTCCACTTTTTAAAAAATCCCATTATATTAATAATGGCAGGAACACGTGAATGGAGTAATCTTTTTCAATCAAATTGTTGTGCTTTTATGGAATGTCTATTTTGTCTTTAATGACCTGGAACCATTTTTCTCTTCCTGGAGAGGACATTATCGTTTTGTTAGGTTGTGATTTTCCCCCTCATTGTTTCCTCCTCCCCTGAGTGACAGACATGTCCTAAAAAGAGGAAATAGAGCACAGTGACTTCATTTTCTCAGAATATATTGTCTAGAGCATCTTTGTCATACGGTTTTGGTTATTATCTTTACTTAGGAACACTATTCTTTTATCTTTATTATGTGTTTATTTCTTTTAGAACATTTGAAAATTAGGAATATTGTTTTCTTTATTATATGGGGAAGGACATAAAGTTACAGAATAAAATATTTAGAATTGTCTCCTATTATCTTATAGCAGAACACATAGGTGAAACTGCATTATTAAGAAAGATTTTGGACTTGACTGTCTTGGCATTTTTTGCCCCTGGGAGAATGTAGTAAAGGGAATACAAGGATCAGATTGGTGGTATTGAATATTCCACTCCCGTGTCTAGAAAACCCCTTCACTAATTCGTGTTAGAGCTAATTCCTATTTTTCCTTCAGAGATCAGCTTGGATTTTACTCACACTAGGAAGTTTTCTTGGAATGACTCCTCCCTCGACCTCTGTGCATCTATTCCTCTCTATCATAACACGTGTTCCTCTCCATGGCTTTTGTTAAATTACTTGCTCGTACCTGTGACTAGTCTTTAGTGACTTGAGTGTAGGGATCATTACTTACTTGATTTTATATCTCTAATATCTAGTACAATTTCCAGCAATAGCAAAGTTGAATGAGTGAATGAAAAATTTTGGTCTCAAATATATGATTTGAAGGAAATCCATTTATAGTGCTTTATAATCTTTGATTCTATTTTTATACCCCTAGAAACTAATACAAAACATCATGTTACACAGAGTAATATATGTATAGAGTTGCTCTTAAAGTCAACTTATTTGATAATCCCTTAGTTACGAATGCATCTCTTATTCTATTTTATATCTTGTGCTAAATATTTGAATGGTAGTTTTATAAAAAATATATTTTTATATATTTATATAAAGTGAAACATATATGCATATACATACATATATATTTCACTTTACTGTTTCCATTGAGGTTTTCAATAACAGTTTAACGATGGAGGTAAAATGAAAAAGACAGAAAATGACAAATATTGTTGAGGATGTGGAATAAATGAAACACTCAGGCACTGTTGATAGAAGTGTATATTGCTCTGTTTTAGAAACCTGTTTACTAGTATCTCTAAAGCTGAAGATATGCATGGTCTATGACCCAGCAATGCCACTGTTAGGTGTATGACATATTGAAATTAACATGTGTATTCATCAAAATATATAGATAAGAATGTTTATAGCAGCCTTATTAGTAATAGCTCTAAATTGGAAATAAGCCAAACATCCTTAGTAGGATAGATGATTGTTTACATAAATTAGTGCAATGCCTATACAGCAATTAAAATAAATGAAGTGCAGCTACATGGAACAGCATGAATAAATCCCACACACAACAATAATACTATTGAATGAAAGTATCTGGAATAGAAAGAGTACATATTGTATTATTACATGTGTATAAATTTCAAACACTGAAAAAACAATCTACATTGGTAGAAGCCAGAGAACTTAGGGGTTGGGGGAGGACCATAAGAGGGGGGATGTGAAAGGGACTTTTAGGGGGTTCATAATCTGGGTGGTGGCTATCAAGGTGTATTAAAAAATGTTTTGAATTATATAATTATGATCTGTGCAGTTTTCTGTATTTTTATTATACCCCACTAAAATTTTAAAAATGAAATAAAGCCAGAATAAAAAGTCAAAATTATGATTTAGCAATTGGTAGATACTTTCCAATGGACATTTTCTGTTTTGAATACAAATTTCATGATTCTACAATTCTTTCATTAAAAGTGTAAACTTTGGCCCTGGCTGGTGTGGCTCAGTGGATTGAGCGCCGGCCTGCACACCAAAAGTGTAAACTTTGGCTATGATAATATAGCCAAAATTTTCTGAACTTTTAGACTTTTGGTGTTGCATTCTATTTACTGAAAAATACGAACATGCAAACCCCTTGGATAGTAGTGCTAAATACAAGGCACCAGGTTCAAATTGGAGTCATTTATGCTAAGCTTCATGTCACCAAATAGAGACTTTACCTAATTATAGTTTTGATTCTCCCAGAAATGGAATTTTAAACGAGCTGATCAGGAATTAATTGCCTAATCAACACTAATCTGCCTGTAGACCCTGCCATCCCCTAAAGGAAAGGGACCTGGCAACAATCACCTGCTTTTTCTGTCTAGTATAACTTCCTTGTTCTCACTCCCATCTCCCTACAAAAGTCTTTCATTTTGTACAGCTCCTCAGAGCTCCTGTCTGCTCCATTGGATGCTGCTTGATTCATGAATCATTGAAGGAAGCCAATGGGATCTTTACAATTTATTCAGTTACATTTGGTTTTTTAACAGTAGTGCTAAAGTTCTTCCTCCTTGCCACCAAAAAATAATTAAAAAAGGGTAGGCATGTATCTTACAAGACTCTCAAGCAATTTCAGATTTTTTGGATTTACCATTTCTTCAGAAAGTCTTTGAGCTATTACACAAGTGACCTACTGTTCAGGCCGCATTGTTAATGTGGCTCCATAAGCGATGATACTTGAACATGAAAAACCACTGAACTTCATGTACATTGTAAATTGATTTACATGTTTTGGAAAATACTCATATTACTTATAGAGTTTCTTTTTAAAAATAAGAACATATTCGGAGTTGAATAGAGCAAATACATGTTATTTCTCCTCAAAGTTAAATTTCTGTGTTCATATTTTATGGACAGGTAGCAGCTAAGAAAACAAAAGACTGATTACCTGTAGAGAAATTGATAACACTTGTACTTATAAGTACGAGAAGAGAAAAAGGCAATAAATCAGTTACTTCTTTGTTTGTCAGGGTCCAAGGAGAGAAGTGTTTTCATTAGCCTGTTTGTCGGGGCGGCATGAAATGAGGCACGCAACACTACTGTAGAGCAACTAGGGGCTCTTGGGAACAGGAAGTTTTGAGAGGACTTAGTTGGCCTCAGTGTGAAGGTTTGAACAGCAACTTCTGACAGAACAACAACAGTGACAACAAAGAAAAAGTTAGGGAAATTATGAGTGTGGTAATGTGAAAAATGATGATACAATCTTTGCAATTTAGTTTGGTCTTTGAGATGGGCCATATTGTACAGTCTCGTTTTGAAAGGTCATTTAAGCAGAGTTAATTGCCTCTGTTTAATTGGATAGTCAGCAAGGTTTGCTCAAATGTTTGGTGCACTTTGGACCTCAGACATAAAACAAAGAATTTAGTCCTTCTTTAGAACTGTCCTGATAAGCAAGAGTCATAAATGCCTCCAACTGTTACAATACCAGACTGTTAAGAATAAAAATCTAACGATATGACCAGATAAAAATTGTCAAGGGAGATGAGTTAGAAATAACTAGCATTATAGTAGTTTGTAAAGACAAAAAGGGAAAAACATTACAATTATGGATTCAAATGTCTACACAAGTATTATGTTAGATATAGAGTGTTTGGCAGAAGTAAGGCCTGTTGAGTGTGGTTGGTAGGGTAATAATTTATAGTTTTAATTTGAACATTTCCCCTGAAATGTCATGTGGTGTGCCCGAGTGTGATATTGTTGTTACAGAATGACATGCTTCTGATTTTGCAATAAAAAAGGGGCATTATTTGTGCTGGGCTCTGTACATTATATTATGTTTATATTTCCTAAAGAAATTCTCTGTTCAATTTAAGTTAAAATGTTGGAAGTATTATGTTGATGACTGTTGTTTCAACTACATAACTCTTGACAGGAAGGTACATGCTCAGCTCTGTCATTGTTAGCAATACAACAATTTATAGATTTGCCTACATTAGGGACAATTGGGGTGCCTAAAATACAGGGCTGGGCACAAATAACGCCCCCTTTTTTTTATTACAAAGGTCTTAAGCATGTAATTCTGTAGCATACCATATGACATTTTAGGTGAAATGCTCAAATTAAAACTATAAATTATTATACCCATATTAGGACCCTACCAACCACATTCAAGCAGGTGTTACTTCTGCCAGACCCTGTACATTAAATATATTAAATATAGTCATAAAATTCCTGAGTGATGGCAACATAGAAATTTCTAAAATTAGTTTTAGGAAAATGTGTGCTGAATAGAGACCACTTTCTATTATGTCTGATAATGAGGCTTTGGTATAATGTAAAAGTAAAAGTAAAATTAGCCTCTTTACTAACACATTTTTACTATAGGCACTAACAAGTGACAGATGGCTTTAACTGATCTCCTTCCTCTTTTGACTCTCTAATGAGCAATTAACCTCAAGCAGAACAATCAAAAGGTTTAAAAATTCCACACATCAGGTATCTGTTTTTGAACAATTGAGAGTTCATGGTACTTGGCTCTGTAGTTAGTCAAGAATTCCCCAAGCATCTTTCTCAGAATGGCCCTAAAAAAGAGGGACACCCAGTAATAGCATAATTTTCAGTAGTGGTACCGTAAGCCCGGTCTATAATTCACCAGCATCTTTTGAATACTGTTTCAAATGAAAGTGTGCGGAAGACATGCAGTCATATATGCTGTGATATTTCAGAGGACCTGGTGAAATTCTGTTGTTCTAAGCCACCTTTCCTATTCAAGTGTTATAGTTCTAGCAGTCTATCACTACTAATGAGTTCTTTCTTTGGGTATTAATCCTCTTTAGAATTTTTTCCTTCCTTTCAATTCTCCTTATCTCCTTCCCTCCTTTCCTTCTTCCTATTTTTTCTTTACTCCATCCTTTTCTCTTCACACATTCACTGAATGCCTGCTATGTAGCATACACCGCTGTCTATGGAGACATAATGGTAAGTGAAGAAAAACTTTTGACATGATACTGAGTATTATCTTCAGAGACAGACATAAAATATGCATGGATAAACAGCTGTGGTACATTACACAATGTAATACTGAAAAGGATAATAAAGAAATCTTACCCTTTGCCACAGCATGGACAGACCTGAAGAGCATTATGCTAAGTGAAATAAGCCAGTTAGAGAAAGACAAGTACCATATGAATTCACTCATCTGTGGAATATAACGAACAAAATAAACTAACAAGCAAAATTAAAACAGTCTCATAGAGAACAGACTGACAGCTGTCAGAGGGGAGGGCTTTGGGGGCTGGGTGAGAAAGGTAAAAGGATAAGGAAGGAAGGAAGGATGGAAGAAAAGAAGGAAGGAAGGAAGGAAGGAAGGAAGGAAGAAAAGAAACAAGGAAAACCCAGACACAAACAATAGCATGTGATTAGCAGAAGGGAAGGGGGGTGGAGGGAGGTAGAAGAGGGTAAAGGGAGGATAATGGTTATGGAAAGAGACTTGACGCGTGGTGGTGAACACATAACGCAGTATAGAAATGATGTATTATAGAATTGTACATCTGAAACCTATATAATTTTATCAACCAATGTTGATTTTAACCCCAATAAATTCAGTTAAAAATCAGAAAGAATAAAAGTATTAAATACGACAAAAATATATAGTTACAAATACACATGTCTAGCTCAGAGACATATGGGATATTTGAGGGAGCATGCATCATGAAGGGCAGGTGAGGAGTGGGGCTGAAGACCCTCCCTGGCAAAGAAGACGGCAAGAGCAAAAGCAGCTGCCTGAGAAAAGCAGAGTGTATGAGGGAAATAACAAAGAGTCCAAGGTTGTTGGAGTGTGAAGTTCAGATAAGGGAGTGGCAAGGAATAAGGCAGGAAAGAGGTAAGAGGCTTATAGTTCATACTAATGAAATTAGGGTTTTTCTAATAGATTTCGGGAATGTATGGAAGGATTTTAAGCAGGCAGTAGGCAGGGGCATGGGAATATAATCACCTTTGCATTTCAGAATGGCACTCTGGCCATATTGCGGAGACCATGACCAAGAAGATGGTAGCTAGACTATAGTTAAGAACCTGATACTGCCCTGGCTGGTGTAGCTCAGTGGATTGAGCGCGGGCTGGGAACCAAAGGGTCCCCGTTCAACTCCCAGTTGGGGCACATGCCTGCATTGCGGGCCAGGTCCCTAGTGAGGGCCATGTGAGAGGCAACCATACATTGCTGTTTCTCCCTCGCTTTCTCCCTCCCTTCTCCTCTCTCTAAAAATAAATAAATAAAATCTTAAAAAAAAAAAAAGAGCTTGATGCTGTCTTGAAGGTTCTGACAAAGGGCCATGGAAGCAGGATAGAGGATGAATGAAAACACAGGAATGACAAAGGATCAAAGATAATATCCATGTTTCTGTGCAGACTCCGACGTTACCAACTGAGTTAAAATAAGAGGAGGGCAGTCGGAAGATAATATGAATTGAGGTGTGCTTTTGCTGATGTCAATTTGCATTTAATATAATGTGATGGAATATTTTAGCAGAGAAGTAGTTTTATAAGACTGTACTTTTAGGGAGATATTTGTGTGAAAAATATACGTTTGAGAATAGGGAGCATTTACATTTCAGTTGAAGCTGTGTGAGTGGGTGAAATTTCCCAGGAACTGGGTGATTGTGGTAACAAGAGTCCAGGAATCTTCTGAACAGTATTCAAAGTGCAGGTAGAAGAAGAGGGTAGGTTAAACAGTCAGAAAAAGGACACTTAGTTACTTTTGAAAAGTCACAAGAATTGGACATCAAGGAGAATGGAGAGTTTCAAAGATAGTGCTCAGTGCAATCAAGTGTTGCAGAAAGCTCTACTACTCATTTTAAAAGGGATATTTGGTTGGGACCAAGGATACTGAACAAGTTGGACTCTGCTTTGTTACAACCCCAAGAAATTCTGGAAGAATAAATATGAAAGGCCAGGACAAGACATACTTACCCAACAAAAATATTTTATTTCCAGATGGAGCATTAACCTCAAACTGCAAATGCATGACTCTAATTTAGGAGTTTGTCTACACTTAGCAGGGCCTTAAAAATTCTTTTCCTTAGAATAAGCAGGCCAAAGGCAGGATTTTACAAAAATTGGAGGCTCATAAACAATCTCATTCTTCTGTGTTTCATCGTTCAGATAACAAAGAAATGCTCATCCAAGGAAAATCAGGTCAAATAAATGAAAGGAAAATTAGGCTTATATCTAAGGCCTTAGAACTTCCTAAGGCTCAATTCAAATCTTTGGATGAAGACTTTGTAAACTAGAGGCAAGTTCAGATAATCTTAATTTTTTTTTTTTGTAACGGGAGAATTAAAATGAAATCTAATGCTGAGAAAAAAAAGATTCAGCATTCACCATAGCTTATCATGACATAAACTCTTCAGTCCAAATAAATGTCTAAAACCAAGACTCACAGAGCCACGAGTCTTCCCAATAAGAAAATCTCTGAAATATAATCATTGAAGTTTATAATTATTGGTATACTCTATCTTTTTTAAAAAATAAACTTTTTACTGTTAGGCCAATTTTAGAGTTGCAGAATTATTGTGAAAACTGTACTGGACATTTATTAACGAAAGTCTATACTTGAGTTTCTTAGTTTTTCCCAAATTTCTTTTTCTGTTCCTGGTTTCCACCCCACTAACTCAGGATACCACATTACATTCAGTTGTCATGAATCCTTATTTCTTTTCAGCTATGACAACTACTTAGAATTTCCTTTTGTTTTGTTGACCTTGCGTGTTTTGAGGAACATTGGAAATGCAGAATGTCCCACAATTGGGATTTGTCTGGGATTTATCTCATGGTTAGTTAGAGTGGGGCAGTATGAAGAAACCACAGATGTAAAATGCCATTCCCCTCGCATCATATCAATATAATTAATCACTGTTGATGTTAACCTTGATTACCTGGCTTACAGTAAGGTTTTTCAGGCTTCTCTATTATAAAGTTACTCCTTTTTTTCTCCCCTTCCATATTATAATCTTTGGAATGAAGTCACTATGTGCAGCCCACACTTGAAGGGTAGGGAATTGTGGTTGATTTTATTAAGGGTAGTGTATTTACACAGTTGACCCCCTCTGTATCCAAGGGTTCCAAATCCATGGAACTGATCCATGGTTGGTTGAATCTGTGCCTGTGGAACCTGTGGGTATGGGGGGCTAACTAAGGGACTTGAACATCCATGGATTTTGGTGTCTGCAGGGATTCTTGGAACCAATCACTCTGGATACCAAGGGACGACTCTATACATTATTTGAAATTCTTCTGCACAGATATTTAATTAATATCATTGATTTGCATTAGTATGAATTCATGGATATAATTTTATATTTTGGGTTATAATTCAGTACCCACTTTATTTATTTTATTGCTCTAATTGTTCCAGGTTGGTCATTAAGAGCTCCTTCTGTTGGTTCCTGTATCACTTTGACATACCCTATCATTGTGTTTTTATTTTTTTTAGTACTTTCTTACTTTCTGGTACTGCAAGATGTTTTAGGCTTACCTTGTATACTTTTTGCCCTAATCTTAGAATCAGCCATTTCTCTAAGCAGCTCTGGTTCCTTTTACTGAAGAATTATATTATAATCAAGATTTAGGTGTTAGTTTTACTCTTTGCTACTGGGTGTCATTGTTTCTCAGTCTTTTCAGATAACAGAACAAGGAGAACTATGCATGTATACTAATGCATGATCTATAATCGTCTCTATATGTAAGCTTCTTTATATTAAGCTATCATTAGTTCACACTGATATCGCTAATTCATTACTATATGGATCATTCCAGCCTCCTTCCCTTGCTTATCCCTAATCTCCCAGTCCATCATCCATCTGGCTCCCATGATCCTCGAACCATTTACAGAATTTTTCAGTCCTACTTTACTTGTACTAGAGAACAGGTCTAACCAAAATTCCTTTTGCCTTTATTCTTTCTAAAGTTAGGTCAGCACTTATTTCTACACCCCTTTCAGGGAGGTTGATTTCATCTTGTGGTCCCTGATCACCTAAATGACTTTCTAAGAATTTGCATACATTGTGCTGTAAAGTCCTCTGTGTTTGACAAATGCTTAAGGTCTTGCATTAAACATTATAGTATCACACAGATAATTTCATGGCCCTAAAAGAATTCTGTGCATCACCTATTCACTCTCCCCAACCCCATGCAATAGACACCTGGTACGATCTGTCTCCATAGTTTTGCTTTTTCCAGAATATACTAAAATTTGAATCATACAATATGTAGTATTTTATATTAACTTCATTCACTTAGTTATATGCTCTAAAGATTTACTTATGTCTTTTTATGAATTTATAGCTTATTTCTTTTTATTTTAATTACAGAATAGTAGTCCAATTTATGAATATACTACAATTTATCAGTTCACTTATTAAAGAATATTGTGGTTGCTTCCAGTTTCAGGTGATCATGAATAAAGCTGCTATTATCATGAACGTACAGGTTTTTGTATAGATACAAGATTTCAAGTCAATTGGATAAATGTTGGAGTGCAATTGCTGGATCACATGGTAAGATTATATTTAGTTATTCAAGAAATTACAAAACTGTCCTCCAAAGCAGTTGCAAAAGTTTACATTGCTACCAGCAATGAATGAGAGTTCCTGTTTCTCCACAACCTCACCAGCAAATGACGTTATTGGTTGTTTAGATTTTAGTCATTCTAATAGATATATAGTAATATCTCACTTATGTTTTAATTTACCATTCCTTAATGAAAAATTATCTTTTCTTAAGCTTATTTGCTATCTGTATATCGTATTTGGTGAGGTTTTTGTTTGGATCTTATGCCCATTTTTAATTGGGTTGTTTGTTTACTTATTGTTAAGAGTTCTTTGTATGTTTTGAATACAAGTCATATCAGGTGTGAGTTTTGTAAATAGTTTCTCTCAGTCAATGACTTCTATCTTCATTCTCTTGACAGTGCCTTTCACAGGGAAGTTTTTCGTTTTAATAAACTCTAACATGATTTTTTCCTTTCATGGATCATGCTAGTGGTGTTTTATGTAATTTCTCATCACCAAATTTGAGGTCATATAGAGTTTTTGCTATGTTTTCTTCAAGAAACTTTCTAGATTTGAATTTTACATTTAGGTTTATGGTCCATTTTGAGTTAATTTTTGTGAGAGGGGTAAGGCCTGTGCCTGGATTCAGTTGTTCCAGTACCATTGTTTTTTTAAGACTATCCTTTCTCTGTTAAATTGTCTTTACTCCTTTGTAAAGAATCAGTTGACTATATTTGTGTGGGTCTATTTCTGTGCTCTGTATTCTGCTCCATTAAACTATCTGCCTATTCCTTTGCCAATACCATACTGTCTTGATTATTGTAACCTTATGTAAGCCTTGAGACTTGGGATGAGTACTCTAAGTTTATTCTTTTTCTTCAGTAATGTTTTGGCTATTCTAGGTCTTTTGCTTTTCCATATAAACTTTAGGATCAGTATTTTTTGGTTCCCACAAAATAGCTTGCTGGAAATTTGATTGAGATTGCATTGAACATACATATCCAGTTGAGACAGATTGATATCTTTACAATATTAGATCTTCTAATGCCTAAACAGGGAATATTTTTTCAAAGGATAAAGGGGATTAAATGTATGGTGACAGAAGATTTGACTTTGGCTGGTGGGCAAGCAATGAAATATATAAGTGATGTATCATAGAATTGTACACTTGAAACCTACATAAATTTATTAATCAAAGTCACCCCAATAAATTTAATTATGAAAAAAAAGGAAATTCTGGATTGTCTGTGTGGGTCCAGTATAATCATTAAGATCCTTTGACTCACATGTCATTTAAAAATATGCTGTTTAATTTCCATGTATTTTGGAATTTCTAGCTATCTATATGCTATTGATTTCTAGTTTAATTCCACTGTGGTTTGAGAGCGGACATTGTATGATTTATTTTCTTTTAAATTTGTTAAGGTGTGCTTTATGGCCCAGAATGTAGTTTATCTTGGTCAATGTTTTATGTGAGCTTGACAAAAATGTGCATTCTGCTGTTGGATAAGTAGTCTATAGATGTCCATTATATCCAATTGATTGATGGTGTTGTTGAGTCTAACTATGTCCTACTGATTTACTGCGGGCTGGGTCTACTTCTGATAGAGGGGTGTTGAACTCTCCGACTATGATAGTGAGTTTGTTTATTTCTCCTTGCAGTTCTATCAATTTTTGCCTCATGTAGTTTGAGTCTCTATTGTTAGGCATATATCAGATAAGGGCTGCAATGTCTTCTTGTAGAATTAACCATTTTACTATTGTGTAATGCCCTTCTTTAGCCTCAATAACTTCCCTTTCTTTAAAGTTTGCTCTGTCTGAAACTAGTATAGCTACTTGTGCTCTTCATTAATTAACGTCAGCATGGTATATTTTTTCCACCAATTTATTTTTAATCTATACATGTCTTAATATTTAAGTGAGTTTTTTGTAGACAATATATAGTCGAGTCATTCTTTGATACACTCCAACAATTTCTGTCTTTTAATTGGTGCAACTAGAAACCTCTGCCCTTGAAGTTTAGACTAAAGTATACTGGAGAGAACAAAAAGAATGGTCAAATCAAAATTTTAGTATACATGTACCAAGAATTGAAGGATTAAAACCCAGGGGTTCTGTGAATTCGTGGGGATTATATATACAAGGTCTGTCAGGGAAAAGTCCAACCATTGTTAATATAACGAGAATAGTTTGTGTGACATTGATATAACCTGGCAGCTAAGGAGAGTGGACTCGAATGTGCACGTGTGAACAACCACAGCTCCGCTGTACTAGTCAATGGGGGCAGTATATGCTGTTGAGTGAGCATGTGTACTGCGTGGCTGTTGTATTAAAAATGACCGAGGGAGTAGAGCAATGGATCTGCATCAAATTTTGCGTTAGGCTGGGACATTCATCTGCAGAAACTATTTGGATGATTCAGAAGGCCATAGCTATGGGCATCTGGTGATTGGCAGCTTCATCACAACAATGTGCTGGCTCATGCATTATGTCTTATGCAGAGGTTTTAGGTAAACTATCAAATCATCCAGGTGACTCAGCCCTATCACAACCCAGATTTGGTGCCCTGTGACTTCTGGCTTTTCTCAAAACTAAAATCACCTTTGAGAGGAAAGAGATTTCAGACCTTCCAGGAGATTCATTAAAATACAATGGGACAGCTGATGGTGATTAGGAGAACTGTGTGAGGTTCCAAGGTGCCTACTTTGAAGGGGACTGAGGCATCATTGTTCTGTGTACAATGTTTCTTGTATCTTGTATCTCCTTCAATAAATGTTTGTTTTTCATATTATATGGCTGGGTACCTTCTGTATACACACACACACACACACATATACACATGTATATAAAGTATATATACACATATATAAAATATATATACATAAATATATATATATATATACACATCTCAAACTGAAATTTATATTTCTTTCAATTATAAACATGAGGAACAAACCACACTTAAACTGGCAGTACCTGTGACATAATCAATAGAATTCACACATATTTTCATACCATATTTACAGTTTTTGGTAATAATCACATATTATTTATGCTCAACATTTTGAAAAATACACTAGTTAGTAGACTTACCATTTGATCTTATTCTTGTATCAATGAAGAAACATATGTAAACATATGAAAATTTTCTCTGGATATTTTTTTGCTAACTATATTTAGGTATAATTGGTTTCCTTTTAATTCTATTTTTAATTTGTAAAACAAAAATTATTCTGAGGAAGTATGATATGCAGAATAATGGAATCAAAAGACCCTAATTCATCATACTTGTGAATTTGTTATCTTAATGTCAAAGGGTCTTTGGAAATATGATTAAGGTTAGCAATGTTGAGAAAAGGAAACTATCCTAGATTATCCAGATCAGCCCAATAAAATCATATAGGTCCTTAGAAGTCGAAGGGAAAGGAAGATTATTGGGTCAGAGATGTGACATGAGAAGTACTGGACCTACTGTTGCTGACCTTGAAAATGGAGGAAGGCAACCATGAATCAAGAAATGTAGTAGGGAAAGACCCACAGTTACAGAGAGCAAGGAAATGGGGATCTCAGTTTTACAACTGCAAGGAACTACAGTCTGCCAACAATCCAAATGAGTAGAAAACAGATTATCTGGTAGCACCTCCAGAAATGAATGCAGCCTGACCATGTATTGATTTGTGCCTAGTGAGAACTATGCTGGACTTCTGATCTATAAAACTGTAATAAAATATGTTTTTTTAAAAACCACTTAGTGTGTGATAATTTATTACAGGAGCACTAGGAAACTTATACAGAAGAGATCCCCACGCTTTATCAAAATTCCAGTGGTGTCCATGACTCAAAAAAAAGGTTAAGAACTGTGCTATTGTTTTCTTTTTTAAGATAAAAAAATATTTATTTATTTATGTTTAGAGAAGAGAAAGGAGGAGAAGAAAAAGGGAGAGAAACATCAATGTGTGGTTGCCTCTTGAGTGCTCTCTATTGGAGACCTGGCCCAGGCATGTTCCCTGACTGGGAATTGAACCTATGACCCTCTGGTTTGCAGTCCAGTGCTCAATCTACTGAGCCACACCAGTCAGGGAAGAACTGTACTAACTCAATATTACAGTTCAAAAATCTTTTTCAGGTTAAAATCATGGAATAAAATAACCAATGGTCATTAAGAGATCTCAATTTTTGACATTGAAAATAACAATTCTACCTACATTAATAAGGGCAAAACAATTATACTAACCTTCTGCTCTTTCCTTTCCAACTTGGTTTCTTTGTTTTCTAACTCCAGTTCCATGGCTGATTATGACTATTCATTTTTTTTCTCAGATATTACACTGTATATGTAAACTTAGGCATCTAACCAAAAAAAGCTTTTAAGAAATTGATTGCCACAAGCAATCAATTGAATATAAACTTATATCGTTGAAAAAATGCATATGGGTGGGAAGGTTGTGCCAGCAAAATCTAATGAGGAAATCGATGTATTAGGAATACAGAAGAGTAATGGCTTGCTCTAAGGATGCTTCTCAGGTTGGAATAAATTATGTTTTGTTATAATCTCAGTATCTCTTCAAAGAGTAACTGTGAAAATGTATTTCAGGGATAACACCATCACTGTGTATTCTTTATGAGAATACATTTTTAAAAGCAATAATCAGAGGACCATGAAACTCTTTAAACACCCAATAGAATTAGAGCAGTAGAAACTTAATTTGTAAGGCTTCTGTAATATTGCAATATTTCTAGCAGGTAATAGAAAGTCTGTAGGCAGTTATGTGAGGAGATAACACTTGGAAAACAGATCTTAGACTTTTTCTTGGAATATACTTTTTAATTAGTTTTACTATATAGCACCTTTCTTTCTAGTAGTTTACTGAAACGTACTGTATCTTTTATTCATAGCTTTTCGTCCCTAGGATTGTTTAACTCAGCATCTAAAAGAAAACAATATTGCCTTTCTAAGCATTTGCTTCTAGAAGTGGCAATTTTAGGTGAGAAAGGATGCTATGCCATTAAAAGTGACATCTTGTCATCTTTCAATAAGTTTTCATTTCAAGGTAAAATTCTACTCGCTTTACATTTTCCAGATAAAAATCTAGTTCCATAAGATATTTTACTGCTTTATCGCTCTGTGGTTCGCTTTACTTTCAAATCTGAAAATCTCGAAAGTGTTTGGCATCTATAAATGATAACTTGAGTTTCAAGCATTCATTCATTCATTTATTGTGCACTCCATTCATTCAACACTATTTGCATACCTAGACTCAGTGCTCAGTTCTGCACATACAATGACAAATGGGACTCTGACCACATCCTCAGTCTAACAGGGAACCACATGAAAATAGATAGCTAAAGGAAGCTATGATAGCATTATAACAGAACCTGGAAGATTCTGTTAAAAAGATGCATCCTCTCGAACTAGCAGTTAAGCCCCTACAGTGCTTCATAGTTTGTCACCCAGTATTAACTACACTGATCTGCATCCTGCTCTTAATTCTTTTTAATAAAATGTGTTTTTCTTATTTTTAGGTTATTTTTCTTTATTTTATTTAGCTTTTTATTATGCACAGGGAAAGGGAATTTCTTCCTAGTCAGCCCAGTACTATTATTTTGATTTGGGAGAGGGTGGTGATAAAAAAAAATCAGGCTCTGGAGTCACATCCGTTTTTGAATCCTGAAGTGGGCATTGGATAGCCTTTTCATTTTATCTTATTAATGTTTTTGAAAATACAAAGATGTAATTTATTTGTCTTACTTACCACATGGTTTGCTATACAGATACAATTTTTGCCTTGGAGTTTAAGGCAGTTTCATTTTTTCATCAGAGTTATTTTTTCTGATCATATACTTAATTAGCACCTTCTATTTTATCTATATTTAATGGATCGTTTATGTCTTATACATTTGTGCACTTGAGAGCTATATTTTCTCCATGTTCACTAAAGCTCTGTAATATAAAATGTCATTGTCTTCATATAGTTGCATAATACTAATTGCAGTTTTAAAAGTCTCTATGAGCATAAATCTGGTTATGTGGGATCCTTTCAAAAGGTTCATGGTAATTGCAACAGGATTCAAAAGCTCCGCCAATGGCCTTTTCAGCTACTTCTTTGCTTATATTCCTAACCAAGGTAGAAAGAATGGTTCTGTCTCTCACACAGATTCTGCAACTCTCTTCCTTTGCAGTTGACCGATGCTAGGTAACTTTTCCTTTGAGAGAAGCACTATTCCCTGGTGGTGGTGTTTTAATCCAGCATGTAACCTGAATACTGAATAGTCTCCACTCAGGTTAGCAGCTCAAACCTCTGAGCAGGCCAGATGCCTGACACCGCTGAACCAGTTGACATGAACATGACAGTGATCAAATGTATGAATGAGCCTGTGGATCACCACTCAGTTCACACGGGCCTGATTCAGATATTATTCTTGAATAGAACAGTCTGCGACATTGCAGCATTGAAACTTCCACCTACATTTCCATTACAATTTTCACAAGAAAAGTATCTTTCTCTGTTAACAGTACAACCTAAGTACTTCATGGCATCAAGTAGAAGTTTGACGTGTGGTATTGTCTGCAGAGTCTTCAGGAGCATGAGCTGGCACTTCAGGTTGTTGGTGAGGAAGCTGGAGAGGAGCCCCTGCTGGGGTTCCTGCTGAGCTAGCCTCTGGGAAGACTTGGCTCTGGAAGAGTGACTGTTGCGGCTACTGTCTAGCTGTGGAGTTGTGTAGAGCGGGACCAGTAAAATGGCACTGGTCCAGTCAAGATAGCATGAAGTATATAAAGCAAAATACAGTCATTCATGTCAACCAAGATCACTGTCAGTCAGGTATGACACTTGGGTTCAAGAGGGAAGCTACCTAAGTCACATTAGACATATCTGCCAAGGAGACCCACCTAAGATATCTGCACATGTGACCAGAACAGCTGTGTCTGCAGAGCAGGACCACACACAGATAGGCTCCTGGGGAAATTCCTCACTTGCTATCAGGGGTCCCAAGACACTTATGAAGAGACCCAGCAGGATGGAGTGCACCACTCTCAAGGGTATAACTGCAGCAGGCTCCAGACCACTGCTGAGACAGCTGAGCTCCACACACCAAGATGCTGCTCCACACCACGCTGATCTCCCTTGGTATCGGCCACTGGGTGCCCCGCTCTGCTGGACTGAGGACTTCATCTGCCCTGCTGCACACCTGGCTCTGGAGATCCTTCCTTACAAGATGCTGACAACTCCCTTGCCCACCATGCTCTCTCCCTGACCTGCAGACTGAGACTCTAGGACTCAGGTTTGTTATGCCTCAATTCTCTTATGTGATATTATTACTGATTGTTTCTAAGTGATTAGTATTGTCAGTAGGTAGTATAGATTTAGATTAAAACTGCATTAATAAAGGCTGAGTGAACCTGCATTAATAAAATCTGAGTGAATAGCATAGTCATCTGCATTGACTCCCTGTTAATTCCCAGCGTCCATGTCACCAGGTGGCTGTAGAGGCAGCTCGGCGCTTTTTTTTTTTTAAAAAGATTTTATTTTTATTTATTTTTTAGAGAGAGGGGAAGGGAGGGAGACAGAGAGGGAGAGAAACAGCAGTGTATGGTTGCCTCTCACATGGCCCTCACAGGGACCTGGCTTGCAACCTAGGCATGTGCCCTGACAGGGAATTGAACCGGGACCCTTTGGTTCCCAGCCCGCGCTCAGTCCACTGAGCTACACCAGCCAGGACATCGGTGCTTTTGGTTTTTAAGGCCAGGATCAGACATCCAAGCAGGGACTGAAGACTGTCTTACAGGAAAGATTCTACTGCAAACATACGTTCGCGATAGGGGCCCATGCCCACCCAGAGCTCTTGCCAAGCCATCTGCAGACTTCACCACTGCTTCCTTCCACCTCCTGTGGCCAGGGGCGAGACCTGGGTAGCCTTTTAACATTAGATAAGTTACGTAAACTCTCAGTGCTCACATTTTCTCATCCACAGAGTGGGGATAATAATAGAACACCCCATAAGGCAATATATGTAAAGTGGCTGGTGTACAGTAAGTACTGCATGAATAGTACACCAGACAACAGAACAGAGGCCAACCCTTCCTTCAGTTTATAATTTAAGGCTGTCAGTAAAAGATTTATTGTTTATATTTCTCTTATGTATGCCTGCGAAGGGCCTCTGTAGCATGGAGAGAGGGGTCCCTTAATAATGACCGAAGTGGAAGGTCATGGAGGAATGTCTCAGATCATCAGCACTTGGGAAAGGAGAGGTGGTATTTGAGTTGCCAGGGAGTCTGGCTCTTGCTCATTCCAGAAGACTTCCTGGGCTTTGACTTTACAAGAGAATAGATCGTGGGACGTACCATGTGGAAAGATCAGCAGCAGATGTTTTAAGTAGTAGAAATGAGATGATAACCTATGGCTTTCTGACATTAAGGCCTGTATTTCTTTTTCTGAAGCAAGGATCAGGTAGGCACACAGGAAAGTGGAGCACAAAAGAAATGTGGTAGCAAAGTGGACTTTGCAAGGATGGGGAGGAAAAGAGATGCAGACGTGGGGTGTGGAGTGTCATCTGTTGTCTAGGGCAGGGAGGGTGGAGAACAGGGACTGCATTTCTCAGCGGCACTGCCGTACCCTTGGACATATCCTGCGCATTGTTGGTGCGAAACAGTCTGTGAGGTGCTTGACTGTTGGTGAAACCATGTCCGCATTTGACTTTAAACATGGGTAGATTTTGATAGTAGCATGCTAAGTGACATAAGTCAGATGGAAAAGAACCATATGATTTCACTCATATGTGGGATATAAAACAGAAAGCAACAAACAAATAAAACAGACTCACAAACACAGAAAACAGGAGGGCGGGAAGTGGTCGAAGAGGGTACGGGGGTCAAATATATGGTGATGGAAGGAGACTAGACTTTGTGTGGTGAGCACACAGTGCAATGTACAGATGTATTATAACACTGTGCACCTGAAACTTACATAGTGTTTTAACCAGTGTTACCCCAATAAAATGAATTAAAAGTGAAAAAAAGACTAAAATGTAAAAAAAAAAATCATACCATGCTGATATTTCACATGTATTCTGAGAGAATATGCAATAGGTGTGATTTTTCCTCTCAGCATTGTGGTACCACATTGTCTTAAATTCAAATATGATATTAGAGGTTTAAAAAAGCATACCATTTAGCATTCATACTAAGGGAACCCTGTGGGTGCTCAGGACCGTGTAAGGGACGTCAAGATATGGCAGAGTTCCGCACAATGCACTTCTTACACTTGTCTTTGCCCAAGGGCTTTTGTTGCTTTCAGGGACTGTTTCTAACTGTCTCACCTTCCTGCCTTCCCAGGGCCTTGACTCTGAAGGCTGCAGGAGAGCCGGGCTCCTGTGTAACCCAAATTTAGGGAAAGTTAGACAGCTAGAGATACTTGGAGTCAGTTCTGTATTTAAAGATGTGATGGGGCCTGTTTTAAAAACTATTTTAATCACTCGGAGGGATTTGAAAATGAATCGAATGCTGGCTTGTTATTTTTCCCTTACGGTTCTTTGTATGTCTTTTAATGAGCACAATGGCTTTAGAAATCCTTTCTTCAATGCCATTTATTCATTTTATATTTTGGAAGCATTCTGAGTCTAACAATGGCACTTGGGGCACTGCATCACAGCTCCCACCTCTTCCCCCCTCCCCCTGACGTAAACAGGAAGAAAAGAAAAAGCACCTGCGCGCCCTGCTGCTTTGTCGAGACACTTTGGCACAATGTAGTGTCTGCGAATGTTACGGAACGGTGTACAGATGGACACAAAAGGGCATTTGTCAAATCTGGAGAGCACTGTTCAACCAAGCCTCTCTTTTCCAGCTCTCCACTGTGGAATTTTCTAGAGAATAATTATGAGTGAACAGTATTTGGATCACAGGGGGGCCTGGCCAGGGGAAGAAGATTCTGGGAATAAACAGCAGCTAAGTAGCTAGCACAAGAGCTGTCTGTTTAAATAATGCTTTGTAAATGTCTACAGGTAGCCTGACTAAACTCTGGGATTTTATTTGATTTAGGGCTGCTAACTACCTCTCGGTACCGCTGAACTGTGGAGGAAAGAAGCCTTTGGGATTTTCTTTTTCAACTGCTTCTCCTTTTGCCCCAGCAACAACTACAGCCACGGTTTAAAAAAAAAATGTATTTTCTCTGGCTCTTTGAACATTTGTTATGTGATTCCCTTTCTTTCATTATTTGGCAGCCACAAATGACCCTGGAGTGTGTACACACACACACACACTGAGTCTGTGTTACAGACAAATCTCTTATTTTTAAATTCAAATGACTCTAGCTGCATAGTTCTTGCAGTTCTCTAAATTCTAATCTTAATTATCTATTTTCCAATTGAAATCTCTAAAAAAGACTAAAGCAAAAATAACAGAGAGAAAAGAAACTTCTTTTTTTTTTCTCAGGTGCCCCCCAGGGTGATGTTGTGCAGCAGGAAAGTGCAGGGTATTTACACATTTCGATCAAATTAGAAAAATGTGTTACATCCTCTGTTGTTGTTGGGGTTTTTTTTTTTTTTTTTTTTTTTTTTTTTTTTTTTTTTTTTTTTTTTTTTTTTTTTTTTTTAAGTACAGACTTACTATCTTTAACTTTCAGGAAGAGAGAACTGGAGTGACAAATTCTGTTTGGGAGTAAAAGATCTCCATTATCACCTGCTTTTGGAAACTTGTTTGCCAGCTTCGAGCGATACATGGATGGAACGCTGCCTTCACTCTCCATGGTCCTGGCCTCCCATTTTCTCCTGGCCTTGGGAATTGTGGAGTAGTTCTCCCCGACTTCTCAGTTCTTTTCTGTCCTTTCAGACGGCATGTCCGCTTCTGTTCACTGTTTTATTTTACATTTTCTTCAGCGTTCACTCTCATGGGCTCCCCTTTCCAGTACGTCATCAAGTTTGAATGTACCCATTTTTATGGCTTCAGAACTCATCTTTATGCCTCCTGTCCTGACATCTCTCTTGAGTTCCAGGTCTATATTTTCACATGTCTGATGAAATTTCTGTCTCAAACTCAACCTGGGTAACACAGAGCTCACATCTTTCCTACTCCATTTTTTGACATTTTTGTGCCAAAGTTATCCCATGTATTCAAGCCCCAGCGAGCTTTGATAAGCTCTCTATGATTTATCTTGACTTGTACTTACTTTTAAAAACTAATTAAAATAATAAAAAAAAATCATAGTATACTTTTTTCTGGGTGGGTTTGAGTTCAAGGATTTCTTTTGTTTTTTCAAAAATCTATTGTCTGAAAATTTTTGTTTAATTGCTTTGAACTTCTATGAAAACTGCTAATTACTTCCAAATATATACAGGGTCCAGCACAAATAATGCCCCCTTTTATTACAAAATCTTTTGTTACAAAATCATAAGCACGTAATTCTGTAACATAACAATATCACACTCTAGCACACCATATGATATCTTAGGTGAAATGTTCAAATTAAAACTATAAATTATTATACTCATATTATTGCCCTACCAACCACCCTTAGTGAGCCTTACTTCTACGGGACCCCTGTACTTTCTAAATGCCTAATAAGGTCTCGTAGGTCCTTTTGAAATTATTTATTACATAGATAAAGAATCTGATGCAGATGGCAGTATACTGAGTTCCAGGCCTTTAGTGAGACTATGCTTCTATTAAATATAACGAGAAAAGTATGCTTGTTAACTAATTACATATTTCACATCTCTCTAGGTGTGGTCACCTCCATTTCTTTATTCATGGCATTTAAAACTTTCAGACCTAGAACAGTAACATTTGGAAATTGTATGCTCTATACTTGTAACAGTGCATGTTTAAAAGTCTGATCTTAGGTTTATAGCACTCAAGTATATTGATTTCATCCAGGGGGCGAGAGCAAGTGTCCACGGGTCTGTCTCTTCATACTTTGTTCTCTGTGGGTCGAGTCACTGTCTCAGGCCCATCACATAGCCAGTCTCAAATAATTTGCTAAGTGCAATTTTTGCAATAATCAACATAATAATGGGAATTTAGCAATAATATAAATTATCATATAGTTATCAAATAACATGTTATAAACATATTTAAGAAAGAAATGTTCTACTTTTAGAACGATTTTATTATGTGATTAAAAAGTAACTAAAAAGATTGTAGGCTCTGTGACTTTTAGGAGTAAGAGAAGTACACTTTTGGTTAGGTGAAATTTCTGTCAGTAAACTAATAAAATTTGATTCAGTTCTCTAGATGAACATCTGCAAATAGATCTATACAATAGTAGATACCTATTGGCTTATATGTGGGTAGTTCCTCATAGTCCTCTGGAATGAGCCTGCAGTGATGATTTGTGGCTAATCTAATTATCATTTTTCTACTACAGACAAGGTATAGTTCCTCTGAGACTTTTGAAATGCCCTTTCAAATTTCCTTTACGGAAATAAAATGATCGCTTTATCAAATCCATGTTTATAGGAAAGTATCCTTTTATTAGACCAAAGGCTACTTTCTATGGATCAGCTCGTCTCACTCTTCCTTTCTCTTAAGGGGAAGGAGTTATAAAACCACAGCAGCGATGTCCCACTTGGCTTGCATGCTATCAGTAAAGGATGAAGTTTGAAAGAGGCTATCATCATGACTCTCATACAAATATAAAAATAAATCCAGGTTAAACATTTTGTTTAACTCAATTAATGAAGGAACTAGAAAAGATGTTAAAAGTAAACAGTACAAAGAAGCATCTAAAGAGCACCTAATAAATAAGCTCATCAGAAAGGCTGGCGTAAACTTGCTTAATGGAAGCAAAACTGGCTTCTTCAGCAGTGGGAGTGGGAAAGTCAATTGAAGCTCCACTGGACAAAACTTATTTACGTGCCTATAACCGAGAATTACTTGGATCATTGTCAGTTTTTTGCAAGTTAATATCTATTTGTACAAAATTATAAAATAGCTGAAGACAGTGAAAGGCAGAAACTCCACAGAATTTAACCCTGTGTTTCTTCTAAACAAGCGTTGTTTTTCATTGAAGACACCCTTTAATCTTTTAGCTTTCGCAATTTTCCCTACAGAGTGCCTTCTTTTCACTTTAATTCTTTTAATGATTTTGGGGAGGTAACACCACTATTTATTTTTCATTATGATTTTTATTATCTCTGCCTAATTGTATCATTTTCATTTCTCCAAGATCAGCTTAAGCAACTCAGTCATAAACATGTACTGGAGAAGATCATATCTTAAAATTGAAAAATGTGTCTGAAGAGCATCTGAAAATGATCACATTTTGTTAATTTGCTAAATGACCACATTTGGTTAATTTGGTTAATTTGACTGATGGAATAAGACTGGAATGGGAAGTGTGAGACATTCAAGAAATGCATTTCAAGGAAAATAAATTTGGGGTCTTTTTACTTAGAGATTTGTTTGTTATGTATTTTACCATAGTTATTACAGTTATCGTAAACTAGAGCAGGAGGTTTATAAATGATATATTGTTAAATACTAACTAAATCAAAGATCCCATGATCCAAACTTTTGAACAGTTTTATGACTTCATTAATGAATTAATTCTTTTGCTCACTAGATCATAAACTTTGTAATTATCTGTTTTGTTTACTACTATTTGCCTTACACAATGCCTGAGGCATAATATGTACATAATATAAATTTATCCAATGACACTTTAATAACAATTTTAACCATCTACTCTTCGTCTGACATTGTGCTAAATTCTGGGGATTAAAAATAAATGCTTAAGTGACACTATAATCCATATTTTAGAGAAGTTCACAATACTTTTCCCAAAGGATTTTGTCTCTGATGAGAGAATTTCAGGCAAAATGATTAATTAAAAGGATAATACGTTGTTAGTCCCAAATCACACCATGTAGGCAAATCTTTACTTCTTTCAAACATATGGCTAATATTATCTCTATCGAGACCTCCCCGCATATCAGTGATGTCACCCTGATAGGGACATTGGAGGTTTCTGAGATATAAAATATTGGCTTCAGTAGCTGCTCTTACTCAGAATTTCTCAGCGGCCCTTTACCACGTTTCTGAGTCTGATTTAAGGCGCTTCCTGTGTAAGAGCAGCCTGAGAAGAACCACCACTGCAAATCACTGAGTGCCAGAATCTCGGCTAAGTACTTTGTAATTGTTATCTTATTTACTTCTTAAATTAATGAATAAATTAAATTAAATAGATTGTTATCTCATCTAATCGTATGGAGTAGGTGAGAGGTCAAGTATTAGGACCGTAATAATACAGCTAATGGTGGAAGAGTTAGGACAGGAATCGAGGGCTGCCTGAATCCAAAGGTTGTATTCTTTGCCACTAAACTGTGTAGCCTTCAAATCTAGAATGAACAGGAAGAGAATAAGGCTGTGTCAGTGTTAAGTGTCTGTGGGTAAGTGGGTCTCTCTGTGCGTTTGTGTGTGTATGTTTGTGGGAGGAGCAAGGCGAGGTTCTTCCTATATCATTGCACAATCAAGATGAAATGCGTATTATCCATTTTGCTGAGCTTTAGAATTCTCACCATCCAGGCTTCTGTTCAATGAAAAACTGCATAGTAACTCGAACAATTGAATCAATACTTCCATTAACTGCAACATGCACTTTGAAGGTTCAGATGGTGATTGTATTAGGTTTTGTAGATTTATTATCCTCCATTGGTGGATTCTATGCTGCTGTAGAGGGACCAATGAGTTTTTGAAATGTGTCTTAACTGCAGAGAAGGGTCATTAAGTTATTCACACAGTGGCTCTTTGGCCCTTTCACCCACCCCCAGCCCCAAGAGCTCAGAAACAGGTGCTGGCTGCCTATGATCAAGCCTTTAAAACTTTTTATTTGTAGGACAGCTTGGCATTTTTCTTTTCACCTTTCAAAATTTTAACAGCTTAACATTTGATGTTTTTTTTTTTTCAGAATTTCTCCTCCTAAAATATCTACATTTCTACTTTCTTTACTTATGCTTTTAATTTTGAATTCAGTGTGCTCTTCTGAAGTCATTTCCCTCCTTCTAATTAACCTGACTCTATTACACATACATGACCTATTCTTAGCTTCATTTTATCATCTACATAAATTACTAAAGTTATTTCAGCTCTATCTCAGATTTCCTTTAACACCTACTCCTCAGAGTTCTTAGTTTCTTGCCATTATCCCTGATTGGTCTCACATTTCTTTTTTTCTAGTAATGACCAGGTAAGACAATAATTTTTTAAATGCTTCATTTACTGAATTCTTTTTACTGAGGGGCCAGTATGCTTAGATCAGTGCCACTGTGAATTCTTTTGATTGTTTCTTTTTAATATCTCACAAATTGTGAACTAAAAGTTAAAGAAATTGAATGTATAGGAAACTAGAATAAATGCTATAAGATTTACATATTCGCTTAATTTTTAGAAATATATTTCATCTTGTTTTGTTGGTCTAACTAAGTTCTAAAAGAAACCTTTTAGGTAAGAGGTAATTACACAGATAATATATTACAAAAAAATAACTATTTTTAAAAATTTAATTTTTAATTTTTATTTGATCTGTGAGTACTCCAATATAATTTTTATACATGTTCTTTTTGTTTTTAATCTTGCATTGTGGAAAATTTAAAATATTTGCAAAACATATAATATCATTAACTCTCATGTAGTCATTCAATTTCAACCACTTTGAATGCATGACCAATCTTGTTCTATCTATACTCCTAGTCACTTCCCCCTCACTCCCTGGAATGTTTTGAAACAAAATTCAGACATTGTATCATTTAATGTAAATATTTCAGTATGCGTATCTATAGGACAAACTCTCTTTTGCAAAACAAAGGTGTAATAACATGACCAACTACAACTAAAATTTTTCTTAAAATCATGATGTGATATAGTCAATGTTCTGATTTCTTTATCTTTTTTACAGTTTGCTTCCAATTGAAATAAGTTTCATAAGTTGAATAGTTCATTATATTTTGTGTCTTTTTAATATGTAGTTTCTCTCTCATCCCCTTTTTTCCACCAATTTATTTGCTGAAGAAACCAAGTCATTTGTCCTATAGAGTTTCCCACATTCGAATTTCTAGATTGCATTCCTGTGGTGTGTTTAAAACATTTCTTTGCCATTTGTATTTTCTCTAAATTTGTCATTAGCACTACAAGTTTGGCTACAGTTAGGTTTGATTTTTTAGCAAGACTGGTCATCTGTGGTGTTGTGTGCTTCTATCAGCATGTCACACAATGGCTGGTTGTCTCTCCGTGTGATATCAATGGTTGTTGGTTGTCATAGCCTAGATTCCTCAATTCATAGTGGTTGCAATAGAATGATGTTTTATTGTTTCTTCACTTTTTAAGCTCAAATGGTTTTGTAAACAAAAAAATGTCTTTTATCTACTATTTGATTACGCAAAGAGGAAGATTCCCTATACTAACACTGGATTTTTTTCCTTTTATTTGCCACTTTTCTAAAATTATGAGGTTATTTCCTAGTATTACCTGGAAGGAAAATATGACTTTTTCTCTTAAAAAACATTATGAACTTATGGATTTATGTATATTGGATGTATGTCAATTCATTGGAATTGATATCCTTACGGATGTACAAATTTTCATATCTGCTAACAGTGAGATCCCACTCCTGAGTCCTTTTGATTTGCTTTAATAGTTTTTTATAGTTTCCTTAATTTTAGGTATAACAATATGGTCTATGTTCATCTTATACATTTCCTTCCCCAGGTCTGGAATCAGACATGTTCCTAAGAAGCACATTTCCATAATTTTAGGAGGAAATGAAATTTCAAGATTACATATATTGAACCTTCATTTATAAAAATACGTTTGTCTGTGACATTTATTCGATACTTTTTTATTTTGATCCTAGCTTTTTTAGCTAAATCAACACCTACCCACTAGAAGATATACCTAGACATAAAAGCAAATTTAATAACCATTAGTGTAGAAGATCAACTCAGCATGCTTTTACAGATCCATTAGAGTTTTGATTCTTCTTTGATCTCTGGCTCTAATTCTAGTCTTCCATATTTGCCTTGGGACCTCCTTGGATTCTGGATTCATTTTAAATTCTACCCACACTATTTTGGTTTTGTTTGTCTTCAGTCTTAGTAACCTTGTTGCCTTAACCTCAACCTCACAGAATCCCAACCTGGTAGCTGGGATAAGTCTGCAGAAATTTTATGAGGGGAAAATTTGGACCATATCAGAAGAAAATATTTGAAAGGATAGTTATTTTGTTTATTTACATCAAACACAAGTTTTCCTTTTCTATTTTTCTACCATATGAAAAGTAGGGCCTTAATTGTCAGGCATATTATTGAATTGTAATATAGTTAATATAAGCTAAATAGGCATTTATTAAAAAAATTGTAGAATAGCTAATGAAATAACTTTAAATTATAGACAGAAAATTCACCTATATCCATCTGTGTCCTCATTTCTACTGTCTTATTCCAGTTCAAAGCAAGTACTTCTAATTTTCTATTGAAAGTCCAAGATCATTAATGCTCCTGAGGGTATGAGGAAGCAAAAAAATTATATATATATATATACACATGCTATGTATTATATATTCAATTTTTAGGTAACCTGTAAGGTATATATTATTATTATTTATACTTTTTATAAATAAGAAAACGAGATCAGTGAGGCTGAGACACATTCAATGTCACCCACCCACTAATTGGCAGAGTAGGGAAACAAACCCAGTTCTGCCTTTTCACTGTGCTATGCTACTTCAGAAGATTAGAAATTGGCTTCTAACTCAAAGCTTTGTAATAGTGTTAGTTTTGGTATGATTATTCAATAATTGTTTATATTTTTTCTGGATGCATTTTCTAGCTCTAGTTCTCCTCCCTATTTCTGGTTACCCAATCACGCTGCCTGGGTTTCTTTTCTCCCTGCCAGCTGGTCTCGGTCCTGACCTGAGCCCACTGGACCCTCCTCTGACACCTTCATGGCCCCTGTGCACCTGGCAATGGCTGGGCCATGGCTTCCTCAGCTGCCCGGCTCTGCTCCAGCACCTCACACTTAAACTTCACTCTGTTGGGTGATCTGATTACCTTTGGTAAATTTGACAAAAGTTTCTCCTTGGCTTTATTGAGAACTATGCCATCTTGGGGTGCGTATTTATTTTTAAAGGTAGAACAGATACAGTCTGAGCAAGGTTACTACTGTGCGAGAAATCCTATTTTCCGTTTGGAGATTTTTAGTTGGTTTTCATTTCAGTGAGAAGGTAGGACATTGGCAGATGGAAGGAAGAAAATAGAAAACAGAACAGACTTCAGTGGGGAAACAATGTTTTCATCATTTATCTGTGTCTTCTTATCTCTATAATTTTATAGCTTATTTAACTGATCATTAAGTTTAAAAACACAGGAAGAAAAACCTTTGAGCATGTTAAAGTGGAAATGCCTGTGGAACTACTGACGTAGCTGGGAAGCAGTTTGATAGATGGATCTGGACGAGATCACAGAGGTGTGTTTGGATTGTGCCAGTAGGAAGAGAAAGTTTCTTTTTTTAATAGAAGATGAGTTGGAACTTTCAAATACTAGACAGAAAAAGATCCCATCAAATTTGCCAATTTGGGTGTCAATTGTAAGACTAGTGAGGATGTTGAAGTGGAAGCTGAACAGTAGAAATACAAGAAACTGAAAATAGTTGAGTGTAGACTACTCTTTAAAGAAATCTGCCTTGAAAACCCACTTATTTCTAGAGATATCAGATATAGCCAAATTATCCTTAAACAACAGTGATTTAGATAGCTCTCTGGAGAGTCATTAACTGGAGTTCAAGACACACTCAAAGGAAGGGGCTGAACTAGGTTAGGGACACGATACTCACTCTACTATGTACCTTGTTATTCTATGTGTCCTCGGGCAAGCCACTTCACCATTTTGATCTTTAGTCCCCTCATCTATAATATTTAAATAATTATATTTGGCTTACAAAAATAATGTGAGGATTAAATTCTATTTATGTATGTAGAAGCAACAGTAAATTGAAAACAGAGATTCAATTTTTAGTAGTTATTATAAGTTGTTACTTCTAGTAAGAATTTACCTCAAAATAAAAGGACGTTAATGTCTAAAAAACAAATGAATTAAAATAAAATAGAAATTAAATTATGAAGATACTGTGGACGCTTATCTGGATGGAGACTCTTCTCATTCACAACAGTAGATGTGCTATCTAGGTACCTACCTGGTGGCCAAACCAAAACTAGGACATAGCACTTATAAAACTGTTTCAGCCTGAAAGAGGGGGTATAAATGTACAATATAAATAATTATGCTTTAAAGGCATAGTTTCTAAGGAAAGCTCATTTTAGTTTACCACAGTGGTTGTGTGTTGACTAGTCTCTGGAGACACAATGGAAAAGATCATATTCCATTGTTAAGATTTTCCGCAGGGCTTGCATCAGTCTCACAGAGTAGGAGAAGGGGCTCCTCTCACGCCCCAGAGCATACCACCCGCAGGCTCTCAATATCCCGGGACCTTACACGGCTTCCCAGATCTTGTTAATCAACGGCTTTGCACCCTAACCTAAGCTGAAGACATCCTGGTCCATGATGCTCTCTGCTACTACAATTTCCCCTGCACTGTTCCCTCCTCTCTGCACTGTACACGCGGTTTCTGGAACCTCCGAACATTGCTTTTCACCTTGGCCTTAATGAGACCAATTCCCCCAGTGATAAGGCTCTCTCGTTTGGTCCCACCAAGGGAGAGACCAATCTCACATCTTTGATCAAATTTGCCTTCAGAGGCCTGAGATGTTCCTTCTAACTCTGAATTTATAGGTAATGATTTTTATTCTCTCTTGGAAAAAATACAAATTTATAAATGTTTCTGTTAATTATTGTTTTTGTTAAGCTACAGCAATATCTGTGTGTAGCTTTCACTGAAAGATACATTTTACATTATTGCAAATGGGATGGAATGTTTTCAATTGTATGTAATGTTTATTTATTTAAATTAGAATTGAATGTAATGTTTATTGAATGGAATATGTTTTCCGTCTCATTCCCCCTTTTACTGACTGTATTGGGGTGGTACTAGTTAAAAAAAATTATACAGGTTTCAGGTGCACAATTCCACAACACATCATCTGTACAGTGTACTGTGTGTCCACCACCCCAAGTCAAGTCTCCTTCCGTCAACATCTGTCCCTTCTGTAGCCTCCTCTTCCTCCCCTCCCCTCCACCTCCTGCTAGCATCACCACCATTGTTATCAGAGTCCACGAGTTTTTCTCTCTGTTTTTTCCTCCATCCCTCCACCCCACCTATCCAGTCCTAGACCCCCCTCCACACCCAGCAGCTATCATCCTGCTATCTATGCGTCTGTCTCTATTTTGCTTTATTTTCATTTTGTTCATTAAATTCTACATACGCATAAAATCATATGGCACTAGTCTTTCTCTGACTGACTTATTTCATTTAGTATAATGCCCCCTAGGTTTATCTCTGCTGTTGCAAAAGGGAAGATTTCCTTCTTTTTTATGGTTGAGTACTGTTCCATTGCGTAAATGTACCACATCTTTTTTACCCACTCATCTACTGATGGACACTTGGGCAGCTTCCAAATCTTGACTATTGTAAATAATGCTGCAATTAACATAGTTGTGCTTATATGCTTTCAAATTTGTGTTCTGGGTTTCCTTGGATACATTCCGAGAAGGCAAATTGCTGGGTCATAAGGCAGTTCCATTTTTAATTTTTTGAGGTAACTCCATACTGTTTTTCGGAGTGGCTGTACCAGTCTGTATTCCCACCAACAGTACAGAAGGGTTCCCTTTTCTTTACATCCTTGACAACACTTGTCATTTATTGATTAGTTGAAGACAGCCATTCTGACAGTGGCAGGTAATATCTCATTGTGGTTTTAATTTGCATTTCTGAGATGATTAGTGACATCGAACATTTTTTCACATGTCTATTGGCCATCTGTATGTTCCTTCTGGAAGAAGTGTCTGTTCAGGTCCTTTGCACATTTTCTAATTGGATTGTTTGGTTTTTGTGCCTGTTTATGTGTATGTATGTGTTGAATTTTATAAGTTCTTTATATGTTTTGGATATTAACCCTTTATCAGATGTACCATTGGCAAATATATCCCCTCATTCAGTGGGTTGTCTTTTCATTTTGTTGATGGTTTCTTTTGCTGTGCAAAAACATTTAGTTTGGTATAGTCCCATTTGTTTATTATTTTTTCTTGTTTCCTTTGCATTATGAGATACATCATAAAAAATATTGCTATAAGCAGTGTCCGATATTTTACTGCTTATGTTTTCTTCTATGATTTTTTTTGTTTTATGTCTAACATAAAGGTCTTTAATCCATATTGAGTTTATTCCTGAATGTGGTGTAAAAAGATGCTCTAATTTCATTTTTTGCACATATCTATCCAATTTTCCAAACATATATTAAGTAGACTATTTTTAACCCATTGTATATTTTTGCATTCTTTGTTAAATATTAATTGACTATAAAGGTGTGGGTTTATTTCTGGGCTCTCTATTCTGCTCCACTGATCAATGTGGCTGTTTTTTCTACAAGTACCAGGAATACATGAAAAAGATCATACACCATGGTCAAGTAGGATTTACTCCAGGGATGCAAGGTTGATACAATATCTGTGTATCAGTAAACATGATACATCACATAAATGAAATACAGGATAAAAACCACATGATCATATCAATAGATGCAGAAACAGTATTTGATAAAATCCAGCACCCCTTTTATGATAAAAATTCTCAGCAAAGTGGGAATAGAGGGAACATACCTCAATTTAAGAAATGCCTTATATGACAAACCCACAGGCAATGTCATACTCAGTGGGCAAAAACTACAAACATTCCCATTAAGTTCAGGAAGCAGACAAGGATTTCTGCTTTCACCTCTCTTTTTTCAGTCCTCACCTGATAATCTGTATATTGATTTCAAAGAGAGAAGCCAAGCGAGTGAGAGAAACATCAATGTGAAAAAAACATTGGTGTAAGAGAAACATCCATTGGTTTGTTGCTTCCCATGTGTGCTCTGACTGGGGATTAAACCTACGACTGAGGTGTGTGCCCTGACTGGGGATGGAACCCACAACATTTTGGTGTATGGGACGGCACTCTGACCAACTTAGCCACCCTGCCAGTGCTGATTTTACCACTCTTATTTAACATAGTACCGGATGTCCTAGCCACCCACGTTGGAAATAAAGAAGTAAAACTGTTATTGTTTGCAGATGACCTGATACTGTGTATCGAAAACCTAAAGATTCTGCCAAAAAATTAGAAATGATAAATGAATTTAGTAAAGTAGCAGAATACAAAATAAATATCCAGAAATCAATTGCATTTTTATACACCAACAATGAGCTGTCAGAAAGGGGAACTAAGAAAATAATCCCATTTACAATGCTTCAAAAAATAAAATGAAATGCCTAGGAATAAATTTAATCAAGGATGTAAAAGACCTGCACTTGGATAATTGTAAGACACTGAAGAAAGAAATAGGAGAAGATACAAATAAGTAGAAGCATATACCGTGCTCATGGATAAGAAGAATTAACATCATTAAAATGTCAATACTACACAAGCAATCTGTGGAATATATTTTCAAAGTTCCTGCAAGAACTTTCTATCTCTAAATTGTTCCAGCTGACTGTTCGGTGTGGGACCTGACCAGCGAACCCCCATTAAATGAAGTAGGGAATTGTGACTCCACTCACCACCCTCAACAACTTATTCCCTGGGAGAGGAAAGGGCTAGGACAGCCCTTAAAGCTGGAGGAAACTGTCCTCAGTGCCACTCTGCAAAGGGTGTTGGGTGGGAAAAGGTCTGGATCTGCTTAGATAGTTGACAAGAAAACATAGAAAAAAAATCTAACAAGTAGCATGTTAAAATCAAGGTGATCAACATGAGAAAATAATACATAAAAGGTGCGTAACTTGTGAATGCATTCAGCTTCAAATCAGAAAATCTACCTAAAAGACCTACATCAGTAGGCGTTTATTCTCATAAAACAAAATTTCTAAAGTTGGCAGGTTTTCTGATATTGGTTCAGTTGCTGAAGTTATGATCAGAGACCAGGACGCTTTCTCTTCTTCTGCTCTGCCATCTGACCGTGTTGATTTTTCATTCTATATTTGCTATCCCTTGACCACAAGATGGCTGCTGTGTGTCAATTTTACGTTCACCTTGACAGAAACAGAAGAGAGTGCACCCAATCACAACTATCTCCTTTCAGCGGGCAATCAAAGAAGTCACCAAATTCCCTGAGGAAGCTTTTATTCATGACTCATTGGTGTGAGCTGTATCCTGTGGGCACCTGTAAATGTAAGAGAAGCTTGGAGATCAGGGAAGCTTGGAGATTGTCCCCATGGGACTGGACACGTGGCCACATTAAACAGGGATCGAGTAGCAAGGGCCAAGCAAGGGGTGGGAATGGAGGCAGAACGAGAGGCAGGCAATCAGGAAAGATGGCAGCATAACTGTCTGGCTGGTCTCTAGGCCTTTTGGAATCCTAGAATGTCACTGCTTGTTTGAAAAAACCCTAAATTAGGCTCAAACTGGAATATGGAGTCACCACTTGCCTAAGACTTTTTGATAATGATATGTAGAAAGCAGACTGTTTACTCAAACTCTTTTCTGTTTTCCTGTCGGGCTCCTTTCCCTAAGAACTGTGGAGAAAGTTGATGTGAGGTGCTAGAGCTTCTTTCTGTTTTTGGTGCTTCTCAATCCAAATCCATATCTCCTATTGCCATGGCGGTGAGTACCAAAAAACTCACTCACATGTTATCAATTGTACCTGTGAACTCTGTTTTAATATAGGTGAGCTAAAGTTTCTGTTTTTACCTGAATTCTGAAGAAAAATCTATGACCTTGAAATTCTTTACCTTATGCAAACACAAAAGAAGTTAATTCAGTTAAAAATAGTATTTATAGAGATCAAGCTTAAAACGAGTTATGTGAAAAAGGCCACTTCTAAACAAATAATTTAAAACACTTAATTACATATTTCATTTAAGGTTGAAACATAAAATTTTCTTTTAAAGATGTTGATTGAAAGATGAATGGTGGTAGCCCTGGCAAAGATGAATAAGGCTTCGTGAAAGGTTAAAAAACGGAGATCTTTATCATTTTCAAGATGCATTCCCACTCAGTGGATTACAAGGCTAATATGAATCCCATCTTCAGCATAAGAACATGTTTAATGAAACCCGCCAAGACCAGAGGAACTATGCCTTTATTTGCCATGATGCAATTAATTAATAGGGTATTTTGGAAAGCGGTAAGACATACATTCAGAACTCTAAGAGATAGAAATCAGTTAAAAATGATTTTTTATTACTTCTATAAATTAGAGCTATTAAAATCTATATAATTCACAATGAGTGCATCCATTTATAACTGTTCTTATTTGGAGCAATGAGATGTGTGGGAGCTTTTTATGAAATATTTTAAGCAGTAATCACATATATATTTTCCTGATATAAAAATACATACAAAATTTTTCAGAACATTACACAACTTCTGAAGTTGAATAAATTATGTTTTGTGATGAAACAGGATCTTGTGTAGTTCCGTGTGTCTGAAACACTTTTTCAAGGCCAACTGAGTGTTTTTAGGGTGGAAGGCCAATTTGCTAACCTTTATTGCACATTGCTGTGCACACCATTACTCCTCCAGCCAAGTGAAAAACTCCCTCCTGCGAGGCTCATGCCTCTGGTCATACTCTCTAGTCTCTACATTATTAGCACCCATGAATACCCACGTGCTATTCAGTAAAGTCTTTAAGCACTGGAACCACCATTAGCATCTCCTTTATATGACCTATCATCATCCTGGTTTTAACTCACTGGCCATTCAGTCTTGCACTGTCAATGACTTTGCACCTCTTCATTATTTCTATCAGCGTTCAGTCCATAGTCAGTCCACATATACTTCACAACTCATTCAGGCTTCTTAGATGCTCTTCATTCTAGAATCTTCACTCTGTCTCTCCATCTCTCTTTGGCATCTGTGTCACTTCCTGGTTTTCTCCCATCCTCTGGATGGTTCTTCTTAGTGTCTTTTTAAAGCTGCTAATTCTCCTTGGAGAAGTGTCTATTCAGATCTTTTATACATTTTTAAAAATTGGATCATTTTTCTTCCTGGTGTTGAGTCGTATGAGCTCTTTGTATATTTTGGAGATCAAACTCTTGTCTGATGTATCATTGGCAAATATTTTCTCCCATTCATTTGGTTCCCTTTTCATTTTGATGATGGTTTCATTAGCTATGCAGAAGCTTTTCAGTTTGATGTAGTCCCATTTGTTTATTTTTTCCTTTAGTTCCTTTGCCCAGGGCAGAGGGGGGGAAATTCAGACAACTGTAATAAAATAACAATAAAAAATGATTTAAAAATAACTAAAGCTGCTAAGTCTCCACCTTTGCTTTGAATATGTTCTTTAGGCCATCTCATTCTATTGCCTCCCTTATACCATCGCATCCCTTGCATGTCTTCAATAGTATCTAGTTATTGATGGAAACAAAAGCTACAGCTTCCCTTCAGAACTCTATACAACTTCATACTGTATCTCTCAACTAGAAAGTGTAAGGCAGGTCTCAGATTCAACCCGTTCCTCATTCACTCCTTGCCCTCCCACAATACCAGTTCCAGATTGCGATTCTGTGGCTCTAGTGGAACTTAGTGTTCCTTCTGTTATTCCTATCTCAGCATTGACATCTAGTTGCTCAAGCCATAAACCTCTAAGTTATCTTTACTCTTTCCTTTCCTTCTCATTCCTTCCTTATAAAAACAAATTGTCTTGTTGATTCTCTCCCCTAAATATCCCTATAACCTTTCTTCATCATGCTTATCTTTTTTTTTTAATTTTTATTTTATTTTTATTTTATTTTTAGAGAGAGGAGAAGGGAGGGAGAAAGAGAGGGAGAAACAGCAATGTATGGTTGCCTCTCACATGGCCCTCACTGGGGACCTGGCCTGCAACCCAGGCATGTGCCCTGACTGGGAATTGAACTGGGACCCTTTGGTTCCCAGCCCGCGCTCAATCCACTGAGCTACACCAGCCAGGGCATCATGCTTATCTTTTTCTGCCCCTTCTGCTATTACCCATTTATAGCTGACTACTATATCTAAACAAGACTACTGCAATAGGTCTCTTTGCCTCCAGCCTCCATGTTATGTGAGCCACTCTATCCCTCAAAGTGATTATAATATAATTATGGTGCTCTCTTTCAGTGGTGTCCCCTATTTCTTAGTCTAAATTCCTAATTACTTAATTTCTTTACAACACCCTTTATGACCTGGCCCTTGCTTGCTTGTTTCATTTTCTGCTGCTCCTTTCCTTTGTGATGTTAAGACTCAGCCCATGTCATTTCTGCTTAGAAAATTCTTCCATTCTCTCCTCCATGCTGCTATTAATGGTGTCTTCATATAGTTGACTTCTATTTACTTTTCAATTACATTTTTAGGCATTGTTTTTTCTAGGAAACATCTCCTGACTACTCCTTGTTCTCATACCTGGTCATCTGCCTCTCACGTATTCCCTTGATTATAGCACTTACTGCTCAGCAGCTGTTTGTTTTTGCTTTTTTTTATACCCATTACATTGTAGGTGATGGTTCTTTTTCCACTTTGCTCACCATTCCTTTCTCACTGCTTAGAAAAATGATTGGAATGTGGTAGGAACTCAATAAAAAAGGAAAGAATGAACAAAGTAATAGGCAACATTGATGGGAACCCAACAGCCCAAGGCTGCAGTCAAGTATGTGTTGGAATTCCTTTTCCACTCTAATTAGTTCTGTGACATTTGAGAGATTTATTAATTCATTATATATATAAAATAATATATACACACATATAATGGTATATATAATAGTATATATATGATATATATATATATATATATACATATACATATATATATACCATTAAATTGGGGTGTGTGTGTGTATGTATACCATTTCCTTTTGTCGTTGACTACCCTCATGGAATGGCCATGCTAATGGGAAGATAAATATAAATCATGGATAAATAAATAAATATACCCAATGATAACATGTTAGAAAAAGTGCTATGTGGAAAATGAGCTGGAGTGTAACTCTGTGGGGCAAGGGTGACCAGTGAAGGCCTTTGTGAGAAGGTGACATTTAAAATGGTATTAGAGAAGAAGGAGACAGCCTTGTACCTGGGGAAAGCATTCTAGGAGGAAGGCAGAACAAGTGAGAGTTGCTGAGAACTTTGTGATTACCTTCCCTCATCTGTGAATTAGGACAGAAATAGTGACTGGTATAGGATGGCTTTAAAGTTAGAATCAGATTAATCATGCATCTATCCCACTGCTTGGTTGATAGTTACTAAGCACTAAAGAAATGTTTCTTTGCAGTATTATTGAATATAAAGTTGTCCTTTTCTGAAGGGAGACATAAGTTATGTGTATTTTACCCTATATACTGACCCAAATTTACTTATACTGTCAAATCAACTCAAATAAATTATTATTGAGTGCCTACTATGTGGAAGACAGTTGCTGTGTGCTATGGAAAGCTAAAGGAGTGTTAAGAAGCTGAAATTCCATTTTTATATTCTATATTTCACTTCTGTTATTTATTACTACTTTGTCTCACTATCTATTCTAGAAGCTACTTTCCCAAGTGTGTGTGTGCATGTGCACACCTGTGTGAGTATGTGCACATGCACATACACACCTCTCCTTATATTTTTATTCTCTTTGGCTACTTGGAAAGTCAGCATGCATAGCTTTTCTTGGGTGATGACCTTATAAATCATTTGAATCACAGTTGGTATTTTGAACATTTGAAATGCTCACGGCAAGGAAGCCTTCGCATTTCTGAAAGAAAGCCTGCCACAAAAACGGAACTTTATTGAAAAAGGAGCTAGATGCTAATGGAAAATATAAATGTTATCCAAAAACGTTTTGCATTTGTATATTAAGAATATTTTTGTACCTAATAGCTACATGTGGCTACATTTCTTTTCCTCATGTAGGTGTCCACTTTTAAGAAAATGATGACTGAACTGTTAGAAATGCAGAATTAATTAACACCTTGTATAGTTCATTTGGCTCCTGCAGATTCAGTAATGGCTTTATTTGTATATAACTGTGTCTGTTGCTTATTTTTGACAAGTTTGGACAAAATATCTGTTCTACACAATTTCTGTGTTTCTGATGTTGCTGAGAATAAGTGCGAGAATAAGAGATAATGAAAGGAGAACGAAAGACTGCCAAGTGCTACTGTGAGAGATTATGCTTTTATTTGCACTTATTATATGTCAATCCTGGGTTTTTATTAAAAGTGAGAGGCTATTCTCAGGCTAATGCTTCTTTTACAGCAACAAAGTTAAAGAAAATGACTTATTTTAATTACTGTTTTTAAAAACATTGAGATCACACATTTAAAAATTTTTTTCAACTCGATAGATAAAAACAATGTCCTCCTGTAATGAAAAACTGATCTAAATATGACATCTGAACAAAGAGCTGTGGAAGCTTCTAGTTACTTTGTTATCTATTATTAAATTGCTCCTTTGTTTTCACTTCACTTATTTCATTTTCTTTAGACAAAACAATGTCTAAAATATCTCAAACAGAAGGAACCTGTTCTTTAAACTGAAATTTTGCCTGATAAAACACTTGTTTGTTATGTGCATAAAATAAAATACAAGAACATTTTTAGTAAGGCAGATGCAAAACATTTCATCAAGTATAGCTTGGTGACTCTGCATTAAGACTTATTTCTCTGATGTGAAAATGATTTTTTATACACGCATATATGTGTGTGCATAAGTATATGTATAGGTGTGTGCATAAATATAAATGTATGCATACATATGCATGCTAATGTGGTATATTTATGTGCATTCCAAACTTTTGAAGGCCTATTACTCATTTGTAGGATTTCTAAATTATTTTTGAATGGCATTTCTATTAGATTTCCAAAATCGTAAGTTGGAAATATGAGAAACATATGAGTTAGTAAAGTATTAGAATTTAATATGAAATTTGAGTGAATTACTGTGGGTAATAATGTCTTTAGAAATAAAATGTGTTGATAAATCTATTGATAGATCCTGAGAACATTATTAGAACTTGGGGGAACAACCAGTGTGTATTAATTTAATATTTATTTAGCACCTATCAAGTGCCAAATACTGTGCTAAGTTGGAGTAGCAAGCTGCCATTGCTCTGGTTTTAGGCTGCCTGTCACATAGCTGTATTTCTTCTTTTTCTTAGTATCAGCATACTCTCTCTTTGCACAGCTTCCGTCTCTCATCTTCTGTTCCTGGTGGGCCAATGGCCATAAAGCCAATATTCTCTGAGCCCTCAGTGATACATATTCGATTTAGGCTGAGCTGATTGTAGTCTTTGGCAAAGTGATACATTCATAGATAAGTCTATGACTCATAGAGGGATTAATCTGTGGATGTTTGGGAAGAAAGCTTTCCTTTTATTTGAATTTCCTAATCTGAGATCACATAATCTAGAATCTATCAGTTAGTGAAACACTCCCAGTAGTTACTCTATTAGAACTGGATTTCTATCTCTGGTAGTCAAAGTCTGGATTCATAAGATTGTGGATGCAGTTTATGAATCTACCTACCTATCTCTCTCTCTATTATATATATATATATATATTTCAACCTTTGAGTAATTCCATATATAATATGAAAAGCATTGTTTGTGATATGTACACAGTGAAACCATAGAAGAGACAGAAACTTGGCTTAAAGGGGCTGGTGAAGGTTTCAGGTTGGGCTGGTATTAAATTATGTCTGGCTAGTCACCAAGGCAAATGAGAGAGAAGGTCTTACTAAAACCAAAGAACTAGCATGTAAAAGCATAGACATTGGAAGATACATGGGGTACTCAGGGATTATAAGAAATTCAATACTTCTGCTGTTCATAGTGACAGACGATGTTAAGGTCTAGTTGTGGGGTGGGTGGGTTTTAGTAAAATTTGAAAGGTATGTATCTGTGGAAAAATCTGCCCACTGTGAGACATAACAATGATAATACTGGGAATTAAAAAACTCCTGATATAATAAAGATTTTAGAAGTAGTTAACATTTGAATGTTAAACATTCCCCACCACTTCCTCACCTTCTGTCTGTGTCAGCCAGGCTCTCAGACCTTGAATATTCTGACCAGAGTATTGGGTGAAGCAGGAAAGAAGTAAGGCAAAGAAGGATGAATTATAAATGATACTGAGATAATTGAGGGAGCAAAGACTATGTCTTAGTCCATTCAAGGCACTATAACAAAAATACTGTAGATCATGTGGTTTACAAACAACAGAATCTATTTCCCGCAGTCCCAGAGGCTGATAAGTCCAAGATCAAAGCACCTAACAATTCAGTGTCTGGTGAGAGTCTGCTTCTTGGTTCATGGAAAGCTGTCTTCTGGTTGTGTCCTCACATGGTAGAAGGGGAGAACTCTCCTCTCTTCAGCCCTTTACAATGATAGCCCTATTCATGGCCTAATCACCTCCCAAAGGTCCCACCTCTAACTACCATCACACTGGAGGTGAGGATTTTAACACCTTGGAGTTTAATGGCAGGTTCAGGAGAGTGGGAGAAGGGTTTTGCATCCCTTCTAGAATTGAAGGTAAATATTAGGCACTTGGAAAACTCAATATGTATCATCTACTTTTCTAAAAGTCCATGATTCTGTAATAGTCTTAAAATTTGTTTTGATCCATGACAAATTTTCCTCTATTGCCTATTACTGTAATTCTCTTTAAGAATTTGGCAAATAGAATGGGTCAGAGAGAACAGAATTTTGGCACAGGGAGAAGTATTGAGCATACTTCCTGAATTCACAGAAGAGCTGAAAGGTTTTTTGTTGTTGTTGTTGTTTTTGTTTTTGTTTTTTTTTAGACTATGTTTTAGGTCTTCTACGAAACTTAAATCAATAAGCTAACATCAGCAAATGTCTTTGAGATAGTCGCAGAGGCATGCCTAAGGCTTTTTATAGACATTTAAAACACAAATATCAAACAAAATTTGAGCTCTGTGTAATTTGTGACAATCCAGCTAGATCCAGTATTAAGCATGGAGCAGAAACAGACAGGAAAAGACAGCTAGCCTTCCAGAAGTTTCTGTTACTCATTCTTATGTCTACCACTGCACTTAATGCAACCTTGTACCCCTAGTAGGCACTCTTTTACTTTTGGAATGAAATTTCAAAATAAAATGGTCCATAATTTCAAGATAACACTGATGTTTTTTATACTGATAAGAAGAGTTATCTTCTGAATAGTATTGTGTACACACTCAGAATTTTACAGAATACTTTTAAATGAAGTAAAAGATCATTTTTGCTACTCTTTAATGATATCAGCAATTGGTACACAGTGCATCCAGTCTATGCCCAGCTGGGAATGAGTGGCTTATTTAGGAAACATCCTGAATCAATGCTGACCCTTTCTGACTTGTTTGAAAGGGAGGAATAGCAAATCTCTCTAGTATTATTATTAGCAAAGAATATTGGTGAAACAATACAAAAGACTTTCTTCTCAATGAAACAATAGACTTATAATTGGAAAAATGTTTTGGGTGTTGCTGACCCTACAAAAGATTAAAATTAAATTCTGAAATAAAAATGACTCAAATCAGACAATACTTACAACATTTTATTTTTCATGTTTGCAATCACTGTTCTCATAGACATGCTATAAATACCTGAATATAATTTATGTAAGTAACAATAATATCACTTAAATCTATAACAGTCAGGTAGATAATAATCCCTGTCATTTATAAGTGTAGACTGTGTACAGGGAAAGATGTTAGGCCCTTTTATATATGTCATCTTACTTATTGCCTGAACAATGACATAAAGTAAATTTTATTATCCACATTAAAAAAACTAGAAAGCGAAGGCAGAGTAAGGTTAAGTTACTTACGTAGAGCTGTAGAGCAGGTGTGTTTACAGGACTGGGAATCTGAACCATGTCTGCGATTCCAAAAGCTGCACTCCTTAGTCAGTAGCTATTTTTCAGGCCCACCATCTTTGATGGCTTGCAAAACTAGCAAACGCACAGAATAAAATGTGTAAAGCAGAACAAAAACCTGTATGTAACGCAATATCCATTTTTGTTGCTCTATCAAAAAAAGGAGTAAATTTTTCTGAAAATAAGTTTATTGGATGTGCCAATATATAAAAAACAAAAGAACAAAGCTACATAAACCTAAGTTTTTGACTTTGGGTACATTGCTGGGGATTTTTGTTCTGTGAGCTGGCGCAAAACGAAGATCCGCAAACCTTACTTTTTGAAATCTGAAAACAATGGATACCAGTACTAAGATGATATCTGGTGACTCTTTTCCATTTTTACTACATTCTGTTGTCTTCTGAACCCAAAAAGGAGTGTTTATATGGGAGTCTACTTTTATTAATCCATGCTTGTGTTCTAAGTGGGATCAGAGTTTATATGCTGTTACTGTATTTAAAATTCATGCCAAAATGAACTTCAGGTTAAGCAATTGGAACTGTATATAGCCTGCAAGCTATATGACAACACTATAAATGGGCACAAATATAGACTTCCCTCCACTGGAAAATATTTTAAATTCCACAGCAAGTGGAAGCCATGCAATGGCAAAAAGGGTACTGATGAATAAGTATCTCAGGCTTGAAGAGACTACAGTTCATTCATTTATTTGCTCGTTTGTTCATTCATTCATTCATTCTCATGCACTCATTCATTTAATAAATATTTATTCAGTATCTGCTAGGTACTAGGCACCGTCATAGGCATTTAGGATACACTAATGAACAAAATAGACTAAAATCTCTACTTTGTGAAGTGTACCCTCTGCTAATAAAATGTTTTAAACATGCCAAACTCCTGTTTAACATCTGCCTAGACCAGGGTTCAGCAAACTTTTTCTGTAAAAAAGCAGTAATAAATATTTTAAGCTTTGTGGGACATACAGTTTCTGTTGTAACCACTCAGCTGTCATTGCAATATGAAAGCAGTAACAGGCAATATGTAAACAAATGTGGCTATGTTCCAATAAAACTTTATTTACAAAAACAGGCAGTGGACCTACACAATATATGAAGTTGTCCAGTCCTTTGACTCTGATAACTTGGAAAGAGCAGACACACAAAGCTATATAATGCTAGAAGTTACTTTAGGAGTTAATCCAGGAAACTCCTTTATCTGGTAGATGAATTAAATGAAGTCCTGAGAAGTAGAGTGATTAGCTTAAGGTACTGGAGTGAACTAGTAGCAAAACCAACACTCTAACCTATAGTTCCTGATTTCTAATGTACTTTCTTTGTACTCTACTATAGTGAATTTACTGGAAGTGATAGGACTTATTATAATATTTTTGTTGCATATATATATATATTTTCCCCTCTCTTTGGTTTCCTGGGGTCCAGATACTATGGGAGTTAAAAACTCAGCCATACACTCCTACTTCTATCACTGCGACATCCACCACTACTTCTACCATCACCTTCACCACCATCTCCACATCCACCATGACCACCACCACCTCCCTCTCCACCAAGACCACCACCACCACCGCCAATACCTCCAACACTTCCACCTCTACCTCCACCCCTATCACCACTTCCACCGTTTCCATTTTTACCTCCACCACCATCACCACCACCACCACCTTCACCAACATAACCACCACAACCACTCCCACCACCACCTCTCCTCCACCTGCACCAATGCCACCTTTCCCACCATCACCAATACCAACATAACAACCACTGCCACCACCACCTGTACCTCCCACCACCATGACTACGACCACCCCCAACCCCATCACAGTCACCACCACCACAACCACTACCGCCATCATCTCTGCCTCTACCATCACCACCACCACCCCCACTTCCACCACCACCACCATCACCACCTCTACCACTACTAACACCTCCACCAGCACCTCCACCACCTCCATGTCTGCCTCCATCACCATCACCATCATTACAACACCAGAAACAACCAAAGACCACCAGAAACACGTCCACAGTCACAAAGTTGTGTTTATTTAGCTTGCCACAGCAGGGTCTGAGAATGCCTTCAAGTGTGGTCATAAAACACCTCAGTAAGAGGGTGTTGGGGGGAACTTCTTACAGGGCTTGTGTTTGTGCTGATGACGTTAAATTAAGAATGGATTTTATAAAGCAGAAACACATTCTGAATTAAGTGCTATCAAAAAACAGACAGCTGGATGACTGAATTTCTTTCCTTTATTTTAATTGTATTTTTTGGTTACTATTTAGTCCTCCTATACCCCAACCCTGCCCCGCAATCACCATATTGTTTGTTAAAGAAGTTGCAATCACTCAGGTCAGAAGATGAGCAACTAGTCATTTTGGTCATTGTGAGTGGCCTTGTCACTATTTTATTCCAAGCATCTGTTTTTCACTTTTTTACTTGCATTTTCTTATTTCAATAACAATAAAGGTTTACTGTGGAAAATTACAACATTGAGATAGGAAAAAGAAGAAAATTAAATCCAGCATCCAGAGATAACCATGAAGAACAACAGAGTGTATCACTTTTCTTTAAAGAAATGCACATGCATACATTTGCACAGAAAATGGGATTACACTGTACATTCCAGTTCAAATGAATTTTTATTTAATATGTAATGAGCAAGATTTCTTAAAAATATTATAATTTTTATGGTCTGAAAGATATTTCAATGTGTGATTATGTCATAATTTACTTAACCATTTACTTTTTATTATATATTTAGGAGATGATTTCCTTTTTTTGCTCTTTAAAAATGTATACAAGTATTTGTGTACATTCTAAATACTTTTCTTGGGATTAATTCCTAGAAATGAGAATGTTAGATCAAAGTGTATACATATATTTAAGGCTTAAAAA
>PVJI01008064.1:0-73446 GCA_004026765.1 Micronycteris hirsuta
TGGGAAGCAGCCCAAGTGTCCATCAGTAGATGAGTGGATAAAACAACTATAGGACATTTACACAATGGAATAGAACTTGGCCAATAAAAAAGAAGAAAATTTTACCCTTTGCAACAGCATGGATGGACCTCGAGAACATTATGCTAAGTGAAATAAGCCAGTAAGAAAAAGACAGATACCATATGATTTCACTCACATGCAGAATCCAGTGAACAAATTGAGCTAACAAGCAAAATATTGACAGAATCATAAGCAGAGAGCAGGCTGACAGTTCTGGGGGAGGAAGCGGTGGAGGGATCAAGCGAAAAAGAAAAAGGACTCATGAACATGGACAACAGTGTGGTGGTGATTGTGCTGGGGAGGGGTTGGGTGGAGGTAGAAGAGGGTCTAAGTGGGATAAATGCTAATGGAAAAAATAAAATAAAAATAATAATAATAAATGGGAAAAACAATAAAATTGCAACCAAAAAAATAGTATCATTAAGTAACTACACTATACAAGACTCTAAGTACACTTCCCAGGGTCCCCAAACTAGTATTGACAGGATCAAGATTCCATCTCAACTTTTTCTAAATTAAATTTATTGGGATGACATTGGTTAATAGAATTACATAGGTTTCAGGTGTACAGTTCCACAAAACATCATCCATATATTGTATTGGATGCTGACCACTCCAAGGCAAGTCTCCTTTCATCACCATTTACTCCCCCTTTACCCTCTTCCACATCCCACCTTCCTCCCCCTTGGCAATCACCACACTGCTGTCTGTAACCAAGGGCTCTTTTTTTTTTTAACTTAATCCCTTCAGCCTTCTCACCCAGCCCCCAAGTCCCTCCCCTCTGACAGCTGTCAGTCTGTTCTCTGTATCCATGAGTCTGTCTCCACTTTGTCAGTTATTTTGCTTATTAGAGTCCACATAAGAGTGAGATCATATGGTATTTGTCTTTCTCTGACTGGCTTATTTTACTTAGCATAATGCTCTCTAGGTTGATCCATGCTGTCATAAAAGGTAAGATTTTCTTCTTGTTTACAGCTGTGGTCCATCTTAACTTTTGACAACAATGCCCAGATTCTTTATACAACATAATACTACCTCCTAGCAGAGTTCTTCTCTAGCTTTACAGTTTTAGAAATTTGTTATCTATCAAGATTGAGAGACAGTTGTCATCCTTTACAAATGATGCTGGTGACCGTGTTATCCTTTATAAATATAAACATGACAGAAATGAGAAAAATATAATTAGGAGGCAATCCTCAGTTCTTAAATGAAAAGGATATGACTGATGACCTTCAAGGGTCCTTCTTGCATTACAATTCTAGTATTTCTTGGGTTGTTTATCTTGCTAAGATATTAGGGAACAGCTAAAAAGGCGCTGGCTATTTCTTTTCTAACTTTCTGAAATCTATTCAAGATAACATTACAATTCCTACTCAATCACTGTTCTATAAAAATTTTAAGGCAGCATTTACACTAATGTAATTCTCACAACTGTGAGAGGGAGTAGGTGAGAGGGCTCAAAAAGACTGGTGAGTAGCAGAGCAATTCCAAATGCATGTCTGTCCCATTCACCATTTAGAATACTTCCCACGACCTAGCTGATGCAACCATAACAGCAGCATTCATTTGTACATTGCCATAACTTTGTCACATGCCCCCTCAATTGGTCCTCAGAACAACTGTGTAATGAAAGAAGGCAGGTAATACTCTAAACTCATTTTACAAATAATGAAAACTGATTCCCAGAAAATTTAAATCCTTTGCTCAAGGATCCTTACAGAGGCCTCAAACATAGTTCTCTGGACTCCAAATCCAGTGCTTCTTTTGTTACATAATGTATTGTCAATTACAAGTTGGCTTCAATATATCTTTCAAACATTTGTATGCCTATCCTGTGTAACCTGGTCTCTCTAAATCTGAACTTCACTAAGTGTAACTGAGCTCATGAAGGCATTATGTTTATGCTTATGTGTGATATACTAACTTACATTTCTAATATAGTAAGTTTATGAGACATACACATATTTTCTGAAAATATTTATGTAAGACCGTCAAAAAGATTGCCACCCAGATTTTGAAGGATCAAGAATAGGTTTCTAATTATTAGAAAAATCCCACTTAAATCCCAACAGGAAAAAACAAAGATGCCTAATTTGGCAATCTACTGAGTTGTAAATCAGCCTTTTCCTTGCTTACATCCACTTAATAGTACTACTACTACCGCCTTTCTGTTTTTAATTCCTCAGAATCTTCCTACCCAAATGCATTGCCATTACTGAAGCCCAGAATGATCTCACTTAGTAAAACAGTTCCTTGCCCTCTCATTAGGTCCTAATCTAAATTACAGTATAAAGACATAAGGTTCTGTTCTCAGGACTGGCTCCTGATAAAGGGCACCGGCTTGCCACGTGGCCTGATGAAGTCCTGGGACACAGAAGGACTTTTTTTTTTTTTTTTTTTTTTGGATTTTATCAGTCTTAGAGCAGGCAATTTATGTTCAGCCAGAAAAATAAAATATAATCTTTGGCCATCTGGCTCTGTAACACTCTATATTTGTTTAGAAAGGTCACTGTTGTCAAGTTATTGAATGTTATCTCTGGAAATGACAGGAAGAGAGAAGTTTTTGAAAGCAGGCCAAGAATATTAAAACACCGGATATTAAGTTGTAAAATAGTATTTAAAAGGTTGAGCTTCAGTGTTAAACAGACCACCGTTCAAAGCCCAACTCTACTACCTACTAGTTGAACATTCTTTGGCAAGCCAGCAGCTTTTAAAATCCATTTTCCCATTGATAAAATACAATGACACTCCAGAAAGACAGTGCCATGATGAAATGATTAACACATACATAGATAGCACTAGCTTACAGTTACCATTCAGAACTTACTAATTATTATCTTCTGTGTTATTTGTGTCCTCATTTTTCTTTAATTTTGAACAAAACTAAGATTTTCATTACTTTTATAAATATTTCTCCAGTCAGAAAAGTAAATTTAAAGACTCACAATTCATGCTCTACATATCAAATATGTGGATTTAGAGCCTATCTCTAACAAAAACTTCAATCCCTCTTCAGCATTTAAGCAACAATCATTCTTTTTCCATCAGCTTTATAGCACCTATTACTTTGTGGGTGGAATGACCAGGTTGCTGCGCCACTGAAGAACGAACACTAAGCAACAGCAAATCCGCATCTGAATAACTTCAGTGGGACTAGTACTGCTTCTTATTCATCAACTGTCACAATATCCTGATTTTGTCATGCAATAGTTAATGTTTTGTGCATTACATAGTTTCTATTAATATTTCTATTGCAATAACGAGACGATCCACATTCGATTTAGATAGGCTATTTAGACCCTTTCCCTCTGTGCAATTAGCAATGTAGTTAAAAATATACAAAAAGTTAAAATATACATTTTAAAAAGCTCAATCAAAACTCCATCCAGAATATTGCCAAAGAGCAATATTTTCAACTCAGTAGGCCAGATTTCAGGTCGACTTATGAAAACTCTTAAGTATCTCAAAGGTGGGCATATATTTCACCTGCAAGGTGACAGGAATGGCCATGAGGATGTGTTGAACTGAATTCTCCCACCACACATGACTCGCTTCCCCAAAATCAAAGTAGACACTACAAGATAGAGCAGAAGCTACAGTCTCAGGCTAGAAATAATATTTTCATGTTTTCTACTTCAAGAATTAGCTGTTACACATTTTCCTGTGTGGAGTCAAAAATAAAGGCACACATCCTCCATTTGAACCACTGGGTGAATTCTCTGCTTTCTCTGTAATAGTGACCTAGGAGATCTGGGAGTAATTAAAAACAAATTTCAAACTTTAGGATCCAGCCGAGAAGACTACTTACAGACCAACAAAAGTCTAACACATGCATACTGAATTAAGGACTATAAAGACAAAGGGATCAGAGAAATCTATAAGCTTATGTAGAAAAAGTACATATCTGAGAAGATCCCCACACCAGCCTTTACCTGTCCAACTTACAGACCCACACTTTCCGCTTCCTTTCCAATCACACCAACAGATGCCCACGGCGTGATGAAAACTCAGTCTGTTGACTCCTCTGTGGTATGCCCCTCACAGTTCTATTCCCAAAGGTTGAGTTCTATGTTCTCCCCAAACCAGTGGTATTTATTCCAAAACCCCATTAGGGGAGTTCTATCACACTGTAATTAGCTAATTAATTAAACATTAGATAAACCATGAAACCAAAAATAAGAGGCATCTTTAAAACTAAGGTCAAAACTTTGTGAAAAGACTTGATAAAGGCAAGTTACTGTAAAACATTTCTGTTGCAAGAGGCAAGGGTAAGAGAAATATAAAAACTGAGGTAAAGCATAAAATATATAGTGCTTCTTAAACTTTAGCATGGAGGCTGTGTGAAAACATACATTGCTAGGCCCCAACCCCTTAGATTCTGATTCTGTAGGTACAGGGGAAACCAAAGATTTTACATGCTGAGAAATGCCCACATGATGCTGATGCTGCTGGTCTGGGAACCACACTTTGACAACCATGGCTTTTCAATTGTCTACACTTTTAATCTACATTAAAGAACAAAATGTAAACTTGAAATTGTTATAAATATAGATTTATGAAAGACTTCAATTAGCAAACCTATATACTACTAGGAAAGGCCTTGGTCCAAATGAAAAGATGGTTCATTTTTATGTTAGTGAAATATACATGTCATTTTTTATGGCTTACTATTTTAAATGACTTTTTCGGTTAATGGATAAACTATGAGAACTCCAATTATCAGAAGAGATCTCCTGTCAAATATGGTTCCTAAAAGTACCACTAGAGTTTGAAATTCCCTTCACCTTCACTATTTGTAAGAAGGAAATTCTAATGTGATAGCCTCCTTGGATAAAAGGCTTCCTAAAAACACAAGCTCACAGCATCAATGAAGCCTTAAAAATAAAAGGTATCATTATCTTCAATTTACAGCTGAGATTTCTGCCTCAGGGAGGATAAACATCTAAAGGTAAGTCAGTCAATAAGTGCAAGAGTCGACACTTGAATACAGATCTGCCCCCAAATTTAATGTGTTTCTTTTTTTTCAACCTTAAAATATTACAGTATAGTCTTTAAAAGAGAGAAGTTAGAAGCAACATTGAGGTCCCAATCCACCTCAACACCTTTAAAGCAGAAAATGCTCAAATATATATAGCTGTGAGAACTAAATGAATCATAAGCATTATTATGTCTGCTGTTCTGAACATAATCGTAAGTATCACCTATAAGCTGTACTTACTTTTAAATGGCTAGATAGGATCATCAAATGCAGGGCACTAGAAGGGAGCTGATCTACCAGCAATGAAGCGAAGTCTTTGGCGACACAACTCCACTTAGCAAGACATCCCTGTGAAGAATGGCTGACAATAAGATTCACAAGCAGATGCCACTGGTAAGTGAGGTGGAGACAACCATGTTCAGAGACAGCTGCAGAACACATTACATACACACCGAAGCAACACACTCAAAGATGGAGCATTTACGGACTGCTTGGAAACCACCGCAGACAAGCCACCCCAGTGGCAGCAATCACCATTATGATGATGCTATTATGGTAAGTTTATAATTTTAGAAACTATAAGCAGAAACAAAAAAGAAGTGTCTCACCATTTCTGTTAGAACTGTGAAGAAATTCAAATATCCAGTTTTACACTATATTCAACACTGAATTCCAGGATCCAGCTCCTTCCATAGGTTTGGAACGTTCTCATCAACTGTTTGAAGCAGCTTTCTGCTCCCTTCTCCCTATCTTCTCCTTCTGGTATACCCACTATTCTTATATTGCTCTTTCTGATGGAGTCCATTTGGTTTTCATAACGTTCTTTATTTATTTATTATTTTTTGGACAGAAGTTCAATTGCATTAGCCATTAGGGAAATACAAATAAAAAGTATTGATACATTGAGATACCACCTCATACCTGTTAGAATGCCTATTATCAAAAAGACAAGTAGTAACAAGTGTTGGAGAGGTTATGGACAAAAAGAAACCCTCATTCACTGTTGGTAAGAATGTAGATTGGTACAGCCACTATGAAAAACAGTATGAAGTTCCTCAAGAAAGAAAAAAGAAAGAAAGAAATTAAGAATAGAGATACCTTCATACAACTAAGGAAACCCTCTTCTGGGTATCTAACCGAAAAATTTGAAAACATTTATTCATGAAGATATACAACCCTATGTTCACTGCAGCATTATTCATAATGGCTAAGACATGAAAACAACCAAAGTACCCTTCAACAGGTAAATGGATAAAGATGTGACGCATATCTATACAATGGACTACTACTCAGTCATAATAAAAGATGAAATACTGCCATTTGCAACAACATGGATGGATCTTGAGAATACTGTGCTAAGCCAACTAAATCAGCTGGAAAAAAGTCAAGAACTCTATGATTTCACTCATATATGGTATATAAAACTGAAAGTAACAAACAAACAAAAATTCATAGACACAGACAACATGGTGGTTGCCAACGGGAAAAAGGGGTGGCAAAAAGTGGTAATGGGCAAAGGGATCAAATACATGGTGAGAGAAGGAGATTTGACTTTGGGTGGTGAACACAATGCATATACAGATGACATAGTATAGAACTGTACACTTGAAACCTATATAATTTTATTAACCAATGTCATACCTAAAAATAAAATTAAAGAAATAAAGAATGGCATAAAACTTAGAAAATAACTAAAGGCGTCTAGGTCCCTTAAAATTAAAATAAAATAAAATGCTGGCCCCAAATGATGTTCTAGTGTTTGAGATCAGGGAAGTGTGAAGATCTACAATAATTGTAGGAAGCCTCCTAAAATAACTGTTCTGTTTCTTTAGAAAGTGAAAAATGAGTAAATAAAATAAGTACGACATGTTAGCAGTACATTCAGAACCTAGGAATGGTTAGGATGGACACTATAATTTTTTTTTAATTTTCAAAAAACCAAAATAATAAGTGTTGGTGAGGATCGGAGACATCAGAGCCATTGCGTACTGTTAATGGAAATGGAAATAGTACAACTATTATGAAAAACAGTATGGAAGTTCCTCAAAACATTAAAAACACAATTGCTATATAATCCAGCACTTCTAGATGTACATCCAGAAGAGTTAAAAACCAGATTTCAAAGAGATACTAGTATACCCATGATCACTGCAGCATTAGTCACAATAGCCAAGAGGTGAAAGTAACCTCAATGCCTATCAGTGGATGAATGGATAAAGAAAATGTGGTATACAAATACAATGGAACATTACTCAGCCTTAGAAAAGGAAGGAAATTCTGTCATATGCTATTAAAATGGATAAACCTTGAGGAGATTATGCTAAGTACAATATGACAGTCACAAAAAAATAAACATTGCATGATTCCACTTGCAGTACGTAAGACATCTAAAGTAGTCAAACATTTAGAAAGTAGTTTGGTCATTACCAGGGGCTGAGGAGAGGGGAAAAAGGGAGTTATTCTTCAATGGGTAAAGTTTTCAGTTTGTACAATGAAAAAGTTCTAGAGATCTGCTGAACAAATGTCCATATAGTTAACTCTATCGCACTGTACACTTAAAATGGCTAATATTGTTTAAAAAAACTAAGAGTAAAAATGTCTTAAAAACTCCAGTAAGGTTAATAGAAGTATTAAAAGGTTTAATATTACTGAAGAAAACAAAATAGTCTCACATGAATAGATTCAATTTTAATCATTGTAATCTCTTAATAATACCAATTTCCATAAGATTCTAGGACTCTATGCTTTAAATGTGTAATTTATAATGAAAAGGAGGTATACTGTATCAGAATGGTTTGGAAGTATTTTAAAATATTACTTATTCTCACCCAGAGAGATGCTCCCAGTTGAGTGAGCCATCATTACTGATGCAACTATGCTTTATTCTTCAACTGTGCTGGGACTGAAAACAGATTGAAAATTTCATTTTTAAATTATAGTTTAAGTCATTTGTAAGAAAATTCATTTAAGTAAATTTTCTATAATAAGGAAATTACATATATTGTTTGATATAATTAAACTTTCTTCACACCATAAAGCTAAACATGGTTTTAACTTTCTAAAGGCAAATGTAGTTCATTATAAATGAGGCAGCTCTAAATTATGTTGAAAAATCCATTTTGAGATCACATCTCCACTGAGCTAGGCACTTTTAGAGAATAGAACCAATAATATATTAAAAATGCAGACAAAAATACTTCTCATGACTTCTGAAATACTCCGCCCAAGTCATTTCTCTTTGCCACAGCCTTTTTTTCATGTGCGTTTATCTCCAGATGCCTTTTTCCCATCTTCTCTATTCCCCAAAGCCATTTTTGTTCAACTTTTCTCCCTCCCCACACATTTAGAAGAAGAAAAGAACTAAATTTTCTATATCTAAATTTCAGAAACAAAATCAAGGATATCTTCAAGGGCATCTCTCATTTCCATATATAGCTGTTTCATCTCCAGGCAAACAAAGGCACATTTAAAAACTGAGGGATAATGAAATCTATTCACACTGACTTTACTTTGGTGCAATTTTCTTATACCATATTTGTAAAATCTATTGATAAGTGTCTAGTAGTATTATAAAATTAAATCCCTAAGAGGCTCCATGAACCAAAATGTTCTACTGCTAACATTTCCTTAAAGATTACATAAATGGGTCCTGGCCAGATAGTTCAGCTGGTTAGAACACTGTCCAACATGCCAAAGTTGCAGGTTCAATCCCCGGTCAGGTTACACACAAGAATCAACCAATGAAAATACATAAATAAGTAGAACAACAAATCGATGTTTCTCTTTCTGTTCCCCAAAAACAAATTTTTTTAAATTTAAAGATTACATAAATACATTATTTAACATGAAAATTAGACACTATAACCTTTATTCTTAAGAGTGTATTTCAACTCTGTAGTATCTTCTATTCCTCAATTCTCGCTTCCTTTTGTGTTAATAGGTATTTTCTAATGTACTTTTTTCATTTCCTTGTTTCCTTCACTAAAATTTTTTTGCATTATTTCCTAAAGTGGTTGACCTGGAATTTAGAATTAGCATTTTAATTTAAAACAATCTAGTCTGGCCCTGGCTGGTGTAGCTCAGTGGACTGACCATGGGCCTGTGAACCAAAAGGTCACCAGTTTGATTCCCAGTCAGGGCACATGCCTGGGTTGCAGGCCAGGTCCCCAATAGGGGGCATGCAAGAGGCAACCAAACATTCATGTTTCTCTCCCTCCCTTTCTCCTTCCCTTTCTGTTTCTAAAAATAAAGAAATAAAATCTTTATAAAAAATCCAAAAAAAGAAGGAAATCTTACCAAAAGAAAATTAAAAAATTCTAGTCTGAATTAATTCCAATAATATATAAAAACTTCCTTGTAATATACTTTCATTCTCTTACCTTTCTTTTTACTATTATCATCAAACTATATCTTTATATGTTATAAGCTCATCAACAAATTTTTATTATTCCTTCATGCAGTTGTCTTTAAAATAGAAGAAAAGTTCCAAGGAAAAATGCATTTATATGTATTTTTATGCATGCCTTTCCTAATACTTATGTAGTTACCATTACTATTGTTGTTCCTCATGTGGGTTAGAGTTTACTGTCTAGTATTCTTCTGTTTCAAATTGAAGGACTCCCCTTAACATTTCCTGTAGGGTAGGTCTGCTGGCAACAACTTCTCTCAGTTTTTATTTGTAAATGTCTTAATTTAATCTTTGACATTTAGCTAAATATAGAATTCATGGTTGATGGTCTTTTTAATATTTTGAAAATGTCTTCTAGTCTCCAAGGTTTCTGGCAAGAAATAAGCTATCTTATTGGGGATCCCTTTTATGTTATTTTTCTCTGCTTTCAAAATTTCTTTCACTTTTGTAAATTTGACTATGATGTGTCTAAGTGTGGATAGCTATATTCAACTTGAATTACACCGAGTTTATTTAATGTGTTAATATTTTTAATTTCAGTTTTCTGCCATTATTTATTTAAGTATTCTTTCTGACTCTTTCTTTTGCTCTTCTCCATTTGGGACTCCCATTATGTGTCTGTTGGCACACTTGATGACCATCACATAGATCCTGTGCAGCTCTGTTCATTTTATTTTCTTACTACTCCTCACAATGGATAATCTCTAGTGAATTATCTTGAAGTTAACCAATTATTTCATCTGGCAACTTATATTTGTTAAGATCATGAAGTCAGTTTTTTATTTTAGCTATCATACTTAAAAACACAACAATTCTATATGGTTCTTTTTAGATAATTTCTACACTGATTGATACTCTCTTTGAGACATCATTCTTATACCTTCATTTAATTCTTTAGACATGAGATCATTAATTCTTTGAATAGATTTAGAAAAGCTGACCTAAAGTCTTTTCTATGAAGTCCAAATCTGGGCACCCAAAGGAACATCTTCCCCTTGGTCGATTTTTGCATGTTTTTTTTCCTGTATATGTGGCATACTTTCCTATTTCTTAGACCTCATCATTTTTTGTTGAAAACTGAACATTTTTTATAAAATGTATTTTAACTCTAATATCAGAATTCTCTACACCACTCTACCAAGGCTTTTTAACATTGGTTTTGTTTTTATCAACGCTGAGTATTTGTTTAGCACTACCATGAACGAATTCTGTAGGTTCGGTATTTATTGCCTATAATGTGTGGCCACTGAGCTCTCTGCTAAATTATTTTTTAAGTTCTTATTTTTATTTTTAAGCTTGTCTCCCTAGGAGTCACACAGGGTCAGTATAATTTAGTGGTCAACCAATGACTGGGCAGAGGATTTCCTTAAATGCGTGTCTGTCTGCCTTCCACCTTTGCCCAAGGAATCTTTATGAGAAGTCCCACTTCAATCTCCAGGTAGTTTATAAGACAGCCCTAACCTTCACTTTCTACTTACATGAAACCTCAGCCAGAGGCAATCTCCTTTCCCAGGTCTTCCCTGTGCATGTGCGCACTCCTGCGCATTGTGCAACCTTTTAGATACCCAGGAATATCTTGGAGCTTTTCAAAGTCCCTATGGTTGGCTAAATCTCCGGGATTCCTTTTAAAATCCTCACCAGAAGTCCCCTTGGACTTCTTTGCCCAAACTGAAATCACAGCTTTAAACTGTGGATATGTTGCCAACAGTTGCTATTGTCTCAGCAAAGCCCTGGGGGTAGGCTTTTTCTTCCCCCAACTGAGCTGAGCTCCAAGTCAAATCAAATAGCCAACCACTCAGAGAATAGTTTTTCCCAGGGAGCTGCAGCTTGGACAAAATAGCAACTGTGCTTTGGAGCTGCTACTTTTAATGGATCTCCAAAAGTGGTAAGATCTCACCATTGTCTGTAACGCTGTCAGCGTTTGCTATACCACTAAGCTGGGAATGGAGGGAAGGATGGAAATTACCTCAAGTTAAAACATCACGGACCCCACCGTTTTCTCAAGGTTCAGTAGTTTTCTCTTGGGCAGTGGATTTTCAGTTCATTCTCTGGTTTTGGTTAATTGCCAGAATTCTAAAATGGTTTATTATAATTGTTTTTCCCATGTTCTTGTTATTTTAGAGGGACAGCAAATATACTGAGGCCCCTCACTCCATTGATCTAAAAGCCAATCAAGCTCTGAAATATTAAATCTATCTTCATGTAGTTTTTAAAACAAAAAAGCATTTTAACAAAAAAACTGTTTAAAATATACCTATAAAATGTTGGTTCACTGATTCTTATCTCCCGTAGAAACATGAAAGAATTATATTTCAATAGGAGAGAAACTAATCTTTGAGAGGGAAAAAATAAACTGCATGAGCAATGCCTCACTGTACTGTATCTTTCCTGCTAACTAATATGTAAATCATCAAAAATAACATGATTCCTGCTCTGAGATCCACTCTCAGCCCCAGAATACTTTCCCAACTCTTTTTTGGACAACGGAAATCAGTTCAAATGAGCAAGAAAGACTACATACTTGGCCGAGATAGATCAAATCCAATTCAACTCTGACAGTGATAAAGTGGTCACAAAAGACTGGGGGTGAGAAATTTAAGAGAAGAGGAATCAGAGACCTGAATAGTGAGGAACCCTATCACCAGAGATTCCTCTGAAGAGATTCAGTGCAGCGAGATTGGTTTACCTCAGATTCAACCAAGTATCAGCCAACCCCATGTAGTTGTGGCAGAATAAGGTGAATTTCTGTAAAGGAAAAGAGTAATTTATTACTATTATCTCTCTTCAACATTGCCTGGTATTTGTAAGCCATGGAAAGACCAAAACTGTCAGAAGAGGACAAGAAAAGTAAATATCCTTTAGCAAAACTTTTATTTTCAAGAATATGTTATGCTACCTTTTGTTGTTGTTTAACAAACTGCCCCAAAACCTCTGGCTAAAGAAAAGAATCGTTTTATTCGTTCATAATTCTGCAGTCTGAGCTGGGCTTAGCTAAGCCGTTCTTCTGCTCATCCTGCTAATGGTCACCCATGACAGCTTTCAGCTGACAGGCGGGAAGTGGGCTCAGCTAGAATACTAGGATAACTAGGCTTCTCTTTCCACATAATCTCAGGGCCTCTCTGTATCCATGTGATCTTTTTTCCAAATGGTCTCTCTGGGAAGGTAGCCAGATTTCTGACATGATTATCCAGGTCTCCAGAAAACACAAAAGCAAAACCTACTTGGTCTTCCTAGGGCTTACGCCCAGACCTGGAACAGTTTAGCTCTGTTACATTCTATTTGTTAAAGTAAGCTACAAACCAGTCCAGATTGGAAGGAAAGGGTCTTCACAACAACGTGAATACCCAGAGGTGTGATGCACTGTAACCACCATCAATGCCTCAGACAGTGGTTTCCATCCAGCATGCAATACCCGACTACTTAGTCAGGGGCACTGGCCTCTCAGTCTGTCAAACAAAAAAAAAAAATGCAACAGTCAACACAATAGCTGTCTGGTGTCAATGTCCTGTCTTGAACCATAAATACACAGGTCATATAATAGAGTTGCATCTTACTGTTCACATCACATAAGGTTGTGTTGCATTGGTTAAAGCTTTTATTTGTTTGTTTGTTTATTTAAATCCTCTTCCAAGGATACGTTTATTGATTTGAGAGAGAGAAGGGAGAGAGAAAGAGAAACATCAGTATGACAGAGTAACATCAATGGGCTGCTTCCTGTATGCGCCCCCACTGGGGATGGAACCTGAAACCTAAGTGTGTGCCTTGGCCGGGCATTGAACCCACCGGGGTTGATTGGTTAACTCCTGGTACCAGAAGTCCTTATACACAAGTATAGGCACCTGATCTTTTAGAAAGCCACTTTAGAGTAAAGAGGGTAGATAAATACTATTTTTTTTAAAAGATTTTATTTATTTACTTTCAGAGAGAGGAGAAGGGAGGGAGAAAGAGCAATGTACGGTTGCCTTTCACATGGCCCTCACTGGGGGCCTGGCCCGCAACCCAGGCATGTGCCCCGACTGGGAATTGAACTGGGACCCTCTGGTTCCCAGCCCGTGCTCAATCCACTAAGCTACACCAGCCGGGCGATAAATACTATTTTTAATAAATCAATAAAAATTATATATTTTGTTTTTGTCACATTGACAAAAAATATACTTTTTGGTGTGCTGCAGAATTTTAGTAATTGATTTATATGTGTCATGAGATGAAAAAGGTTGAAAATTGCTACAATAGTAAACTAAAACATTAAGGCCAATGTTCACATGACTGAAAAGGGAAAAACACAAGAAACTATAAAACGACTAAAGCTAAATGAAGACTAGGCAGTTATAGTCATACTCCATTTTCTGTGCCTTCCCATGCTGAGGGTCAATCTAGGTTCACTGAGAATCTTAAATATGGGTGGAAGGAAAATTTGAACCTGATTAATCACTTATAAGCCATATGACTTTGGACAAGTCCATCATTCTCTCTATGTCTCAGCTCCTCAACTGTAAAGTGAAAAATATGACAAGAAATAAGAAAAAAGCTTTAAAGCCTAAATGGTTATAGAAATATATGAAAGTATGATTTATATAATAGGATTCTAAGTATAGACAACTGAGCTAGGCTCAATTCTATTAATAAAATTATAATAATCATAGTTAATTAACTTATGTGCTAAATTACTACCACAGCAATGATATCACATACAACAACAGGCTAAAATTACACTATGATCTGTTACTATAAAGAATAACACCACCAGCAGTAACTGATTTATTGTTTTCTGATTATATATGTATGTCAGGTGCTGCTAGGTTCTTCAGGTAAAACTATAACTAACCCTTACAATAACTCAACAAGGTAGGTATTATCCCTCTTTTACAAATAATAAACTGGGTCAAAATATCGATTACTTAGGTAACCAGCCCACGGTGCCACAGCTAGTATATAGAGAATATATTATGAATGTTTAATGTACGATCAGTACTTGATAAATATCTGTTGTCTAAGTTAATGAAGAAACAAAGAAAGCCAGGACTATCTGGCATTTAAAGCAAGGAGTCTTTCAACTATATCAAAATATCTCATTCTCACAATTCCTATTTTATCTGCAGCTATTGAAACTGTAATCACAGTAAACATATCTAATTAACATCAGCAATTTATCACCTTCCTCATCTATAAAATGGTTTCCCATATAAAAAGTAACTTTCATTTTTTAAAAAATCTAAATCCTTATTCCATCTACTGAGTCTTTATGAGTTGTAATGATCAAAAAAGTGGTACATTTACATAACAAAATGTCTCTAAAATAATACAAAAAAGCAAATATTTTAAATGGTAAAATATGTGCAGTATCAATGAGAAATAAAAATTCATATCCTTATTTTATGAACAGGTCTTGAAATTTTAAAGGAGGAGGAAGATTAGAAGAAACTGTCCAACAGAAAAATGGGCTAACGATATAAATGACAGTCAACAAAATAAATACAAATGGCTAATAAATATGCTCTTAAAATTTTTTTAGTCACTGATTATCAAAAAATGCAAATCCAACTAAGATTTTTTTTAACTATCAGATTGGCCAAAATACAAAAAAAGAAAAAGAAAATACAAAATTTGATCATGCCCAGTGTTGAGAGCATACAAAAAAATAAATGTGTGTGTGTGTGTGTTAAATCACTATTGGTGGTAGTTTACAACGGCATGACCTTTTTAGAGAGCAATTTAGTAGTTGATGAGAACATTCAAAATGCCCACATCTTTTAGCCAGCAGTTCCATTCCTAAGGATTCATATAATGGAAGTAAATGGACAGTTGCACAAAAACTATAAAATTAACATAAAATTAATCATAATATCAAAATACAAGATACCACCTAAATGCCTCGCTAGAGAATTGCTTGAGTAAATTGATACATTCACATAATGCCAATAAAGAGATATAAAATATCATAAAAGATGTTCAAGATATGATTGTCAAAGTTAAATAAATTCTATGACTCAATTTTTATAAGACTTATATTTGTAAAGGAGAGAGAGCACATGTCTGAGCAGAAGCATGCTCAAGAGCACCAGAGTGAGCACACAGGTATGAAGTGAGACAGACCCTGAGAAAATGTGGCAGCAATCTTGTGAGCAGATGTGCAATCATCAAGAAGAATGATATTTTTTTTGCTTGCTTCTTTGTAACTTTCTGAATTTTCAGAATGTTTTACATTGAGCATATGTAATTTTTGTGATCTTAATACAATATAATTATTTTCATTTGAAATAATGTCAACTGTGCCCTGGCCAGATGGCTCAGTTGGTTGGAGCATCGTTCCATACACCAAAAGGTTGCAGGTTCAATTCCCCGTCAGGGCACATACCTAGGTTGCAGGTTCAAGCCTCAGTTGTGATGCTTTTGGGAAGCAGCCGTCTGATGTTTCTCTTTCTCACACTGATGCTTCTCTTTCATTCTCTTTCTCTTCCCCTTCCTCTTTGTCTAAGATCAACAGAAACATATCCTCGGGTGAGGACTAAAAATAATAATAATAATGTCAACAGTCATAAACCTGAGACTCTATAAACCTTCAAGTGTTATTTTTAATATAAAATACTGGTTAAAATCAGTTGGCATGGGTACCAAATGAATATGTGCAATCATTCCTTTCGAATGACAGATTCAAAATCAAAATCATTTATAGTATTTCTATCTTCAAATCATTCAGAATTTGTAATTTCTTTAATAATGTCACTTCAGTCCTAACTAGTGTGGCTCAGTTGGTTTGGAATCTTCCCACAAAGCAAAAGGTCTATAGTTCAAATCCTGATCAGGGCACATGCCTGGGTTGCAGTTCGGTCGCCAGTAGGGGTGCATGTGTATGACAGGCAACTGATAAAAGATGTTTCTCTCTCCCATCAATGTTTCTCTCCCCTTCTTTCTCCCTCCATTCCCCTCTCTCTAACGATAAGTAAATAAAATCTTTTTTAAAAAAAATAAAAATCACTTCAAAAAATAAAAGAGAACTAGAAATGTTTATGTGCAATAAAATATACATGGCATAAGTATGCTACATTGTATGTCTTTGAAAAATAACTTGCATATATAAAATACTAGAGACTTTGATTCTATAGCTCAAAAAAATCCAGTATCACTTGGTATGTTAAATTGGGAGCCTAACTTATATTCGTTACTTGTACAGTATAGTGAGAATTCTCAATTAGCCATGGGTAAGATTATCCACAATTAACTTTGCTTTTCTAAAAATATCCTCACCTGAGAATATGTTTATTGATTTTAGAGGGGGGAGAGACAGAGAGATACAGAAAGAAAGAGAGGAACACTGATATGAGAATCATCAATGGGCTGCCTCCCATATGCGCCCTGACTGTGGATCGAACCCACAACCAGAGTGCTCTGACCGAAAATCAAACCCGCAACCTTTTGGTGTATAGGTGATGCTCCAATTAACTGAGCCACCCAGGCAAAGCACATAATTAACCTTGCTTTTTAGTTTAGCTATTGTACTCACAGGGTAAGCAGTTTAGTTATTTGCTTTACAGTTCTCTCCCTTATATTTACTTTGCATTTACTTTATTTTACTTCCAGGAAAAAAAAGACTTAAATTATACACCTTGGATAGCGGATGGGCAAGTGGGCTGCTGCTATCCTCAGGACTGAGAGTGAGTAACACACAGACGTACCACCACCCTGTTTCCCACCCAGGGGACTCTGGACACTTTGGAGACTATTTTGGTTGCCACGACTGAGGAGCAAGAGTGGTTCCAATGCCACTTTGGACCACAGCTGCTTACACATGGTGCTACTTGGGGACCCTACCAAGAACAGTCCCATCCACAATGATAATGGTGTCCCTGTTAAGATAGGGATCATAATCTTCCTGATCAATATTGTATTTCTAGACTATTATACGGCAGGCATTAAATAATTATTTGTTGAATAAAGTAAAAGCAAGCAATTTCTAGCTTGAGTGAGAAACAAATGATAGAAAATAATGAAGACTGACAATAGAGAAACTTGACAGTTTTCTACCTCAACATGAGACAGGACTTCGTGACTGTGCTCCATTCTACTCAGGGGAATTCTACAATCAGACACATCTATCCAAAATATGTAGAAAAGCATAATACTCCACATCCACATACAAATTATAAGAGGATTATCTTCCATTAAAATATACAGGTATATGCCGCCCTCCGTCAGTAGAGCTAAGCAACTGTGTCAACTTAAGACGCACACATTGGTGCCAACTAAGCTCAATCTTGCCATGGCAACTGAGTAGCAAAACAGCCTTGTAGTTTAAGAGTTGGGCTCTGAAGTAAGGCCACTGGGTTTAAATTTGGCTTTACTGTGCTTTACCTGAGTAATTTACTTAACATCTCAGCATACCATTCAAACCTTGTCAATTTGCTTAACTTCCTCTAGGACTAGTGTTCTCATATATAAAATAATGAAACTGGTTCACAATACCCTATTCTTAGCCCCTGAGCCAGATATGTCACATGACTTGGAAATTATTGAATTTTAGAAAGTAATACATATATATAACACCCCAGGTAGATCTAGAGCAGCGATCCATAATCATACACATTAGCATTTCTGTATCTAAATGAAGGATAAATGTTAGTAGCCGTATCTCATTTAGTGCAAGTTTGCAGCTAAATTTCGTTTTGTCCCAAACAGGGAAGCTGGTGATTTTTAGAGCCTTTTGAAATGAAGAAGTGAACATAAGGGATCATGGATCTGTACTACCTACTTTTCTCAGACAGGTAATGTGAAGATTAAATGAGTATTATATAAGCTACTTACCCAGTGCTTCTTACATAGGTAGCACTTAATATTAGATACAGTTATAAAAGTATTAAATGAGATGCATGACTATCCAAGATACCAATGGTAGTCAGCTGACTTGTATAGCTGGGGTGGGAGAGGGACAGGGATCAGGAGTGGTTAAAAGGAACCCTAATACAATTATGCTAATTAAAGTAAAAAAAAATGAGAGCTAATGGACCCTACATTGAAAGAAAATAATGCATCTGTAACACTGCTCTTTTTAAACATTTACTCCCTTTTGATAAAAGGGAGTTTCTCCAGGTGTTAAGACCTGAAGGCATTTCACGTTTTCTGCTTTTCAAGTGGTTGCCTACTTACAACTCTACATGGCTTTCTTCCTGAAAGTGGGTCTGACAATGAAGCTTTTGCTCAGGGTAGGACCAAAACTGGTTTCTCCTTAATGTAAAAAAGCAGTAAGTTCTTGTTGACTACAGCAGGATATAGTAAAATTTAAGTTAAACAGTAAATGCAAAGAATATGCTGAACCCCATCTCCCAAATATGTCCATTTATCCCCTCCCTGGCCTATTGTTTCCTGATCAAACTTCTAGAGAAACTAGAAGACTTACAGGGGAGCCCTGGCTGGTGTAGCTCAGTGGATTGAGCGCGGGCTGAGAACCAAAGGGTCCCGGTTCAATTTCCATTCGGGGCACATGCCTGGGTTGCGGGCCAGGTCCCCATGAGGGCCATCTGAGAGGCAACCATACATTGCTGTTTCTCTCCCTCTCTTTCTCCCTCCCTTCCCCTCTCTCTAAAAATAAATAAAAATTTTTAAAAATCTTAAAAAAAAAAAAAAGACTTACAGAGGAAATGAAGTGACCTAGCATTGTTAAGTGCTGCTCTGTGCCAAGCATTGGAATATGCACTTCATATGCATCCCTTATTTAATTTTATGGCAATTTTATGTCTTCTTTATGATGATTTAAAGTCATCCTTTCTATAATTTAAGCTCATTAAGTAATTTTCATGAGTTTTCTAGGCAACAGTTATTATCCCCATATTATATAAGGATATTAACTTGATACTTGGGTGAACTAAGATTCAAGCTCAGGTTTGACTAACTCAAAAACCCATGGGCTGTTTGCACTAGACTGACTACGCGCCAAAGGACAGAGCTTCATTCTCACATTTCTGACTAACTATTGGCTTAACTTATATTTCTCTCAAGTATTTTTAAAGTGTACAGAAGATGGAATGTATATTATCTCTTTGATTAAGGGCATTTTAGTTCTTTCTATAATCCAAAATTTGAAATGTACTTGCAATTTTTAACTTACTTTATCTCGGAAAAAATAATAAAAGGATATCCATAAATTACATGTATTATCTTTAGTTATAAGAGCATATTTATGTGCATATTGCATTACATTTCCAAGCAATTACAGAGCAATTATAGTAAAAGAACTTTAAATTTGGTGGAGACTTTAAAGATAAAATATATGCTGCATAGAATTCCATTGTGTAAATGTACCATAGTTTCTTGCAGCAGAGAGAAAGAAGGAGCTTACACCCTTTGCGACAGCGTGGATGGAACTGGAGAACATTATGCTAAGTGAAATAAGCCAGGAGGTAAGGGACAAATACCATATGATCTCACCTTTAACTGGAACATAATCAACAAAAGAAAAAAGCAAGCAAATATAACCAGAGACATTGAAATTAAGAACAATCTAACAATAGCCAGAGGGGAGTGGGAGGGGACTGCGGGGAGAAGGGTTTTCAGGAACCCTATAAAGGACACATAGACAAAACCAAGGGGGAGGGTGGAAGCAAGGGAGGGAGGTGGGTATGGATGGGAGAGGGGGGAGGGGAGAAAATGCAGACAACTGTAATTGAACAACAATAAAGTAATTTTTAAAAAAAGATAAAATGTATGTTTAGCTGAATAACCATTCTGGTCATGAAGATTTTTATATGGTATGACATCCCAAATAGCTCTACCACCACTCCAGAGTTTAATAACTTTTTAGGGGGTGTCTTCTTTATGACAAATTAAAATCACCCTTTCTATAATTTAAATTCATTCTATTTAGGTCAAGTTTTCAAGGAGATACAAGGCTCTCTCTAACTCACTTGTCATTTTGCCGCTTCATTGATTTTTGCTGAAAGTTTGTAACAAAAAAAGAGAAATACAAATAAATTTGAAAACAGATTTTAAGCTTTTCTCCTCCTTTCCCTAGACTAAATAAGTAACTTCCACAGCTTGAATCTTTCTTCACTCCTGTCAATATCCATTTTAACTTCCCTTTTCACTGCCACTCCGTGTTCAGAATGAACTGTGGAAAAAATAACTGAACACTATTACCATGTTTACTCTAGCATTCTAACAGATCAATGACTAGTTTAAGAAAAATAATACTCCAGAGTCATGCTCATTTTTAAAAGTACAAAATTATTGACACATACTCAATTTGTAGAATGCTATGATTTGAGTAAACAATTACTCTAGTCTTAAATTTGTGTGATTAATTTTTAACTATTATTAAAGTTCATGTTTTTGTTGGACCACTGATTGGATCTATTTTCTATTTGCAGGTAAGTAACTTCATAGATTTTTACAATGTAATTAGGCTTACATGCATAGTTAAGGTAAAAATATATTTTGGAATCCATTATTATCAAAGACTCTAGAATTCTATATGATGAAGGAACCATTCCTTAACACTATTCCTATTACTCATAAATGTTGCTATAACCTAGAATTTTCAAGGCTCTATACATATACAGTAGTTGATGGAAATTACTTTTAAGAGCCAATTTAACAGGCTTGAGATGATAAAATTCAAGCAATATTTTAAATTGTATAAAAATGATAATGCTTATTAATGTCACTTTAGGAGAAAGACACGTTTAACATGCAGTTTATCTTTTAATTCTTACAACTTTTTTATATTTTAAATACTATATTACTATTTTAAAACCAACTATCATTGGCCCTGGTAAGAAGCTAGTATCTCATGTATCCTGTGTACTATGTTAATTCAGTAAATATTAGTTGAAAAGGAAGAGAAATAAAGGAAATGCCAAGTCTAACCTTTGTTCCTAAAGCCTCAATGCAAGTAAGGAAAGGTATAATAACCTTGATCACCACTTTTAGCAGAACGCAAGAACAAAGACAGAGATAGAGTTTGCTACTCTAATTTACAGTTTTTGAAAGAATGAGAACAGTCTATCTTCTAATGAAATACTACTCAGAGCCCCAAAGGTAAAAAGACAAAAAAGGACCTGCTCTGCAGGCCACCAATATTCCCAAGGTGGCTTCTGAAGAACTTTTTTGATTGGAAAATATAACTTGAATTATTAAATAATTTGAACATAGTTATTAATATAGTGGACAAGAATACTAGAGTAAGAGCCACAAGACCTAGATGCACATGCTGTATCTTCCGTTTACTACCTGTGTAAGTTTCAAAAGTTTTTCTTAACCTCTCTGGATCTCAGCTTTCTCATCTGTATTATGAAGACAAATCCATACTCTATAACTGACCAGTTGGGAAAAGTTAAATAAGATGCTACATACACAAAAGAACTTTATAAGGTGCGATGTACTACAAAAATGTAACGTATATTATAATTACTATCCTATACGCTACACAATATGTAAAAACAATCATTTTTCCTTCCCTATCACTCCCCTTTACAAGTCAATCATAAGGTAGTTACCTTATTTCACATATAACAAAGGATTTAATCCTCTCAAAATGAAAGGTCCAAAAATCAGATTAAAAGAAAAAAAGTAAGAAGGATAGACACATACGGAATTGTTCTCTACTGCTCCTTGGGATAATTCAAGGTTAGCTTATCTCCTACTGCTTTCCCAAGAGAAGGAAGGACTCCACCGACACATCTTTTGGATTTTACTTTCAATTTCCTCTAAACTACTTTTAATAAACATTACTTGTAAGCCCTTTTAAGAGAACTATGCTATGGAAACTCTTTTCTCCAGGCTCATAAAAGCTTTCACAATTATTAGGTTCACAGCTAAAAATAGAGTATTAAGGAAAAAGAATGTCAGATTCATTTGTTTGATACAGACAACTCAAATGGATTGAGAAATATGATGAATTTGCAAGATTTCCTAGAAGACTACTTGAGAGAACTGGTATTACATCCCTTTAAATACATTGGGATAAAGATTATTGTAATTATTAAAACTTCTGCACATAAATGCATCATTTTTGTTATAAATCATGTTACAAATGTCTTAGCTAAAACTATTCAATTCATCTTTCTTGTGACCTCATATCCAAAAAAAAAGAAAAGAAAACACATCAGGGAGTATTTGGTGCAACATGTGGAGGACTTTTATAAACCAAAGTTTTGAAATGGAGGATATAGCTCCAGTTAATTTTTCTTGAGTCTTGGTTAAGTTTCTTAACCAAAAGATTACACATTGATCTTCTCATAGAAGCTAAAGCCTGAAAAAATGTTAAAATAGCAACTGTTTATTATCTTAAATGTGCTGGCAATTTCATTTCCACTATGTGGAAAGGTAAGGAAGTAATCTGGTACAAATACAATCTCAAAGATCACAGACAACGAACAGTTCACATATCCTCAAAATCTACGCCTAGCCCTCTGCTGCCCCTCCCACGACTCACCCTATCCCCACCCCTCTTTTCACCTGTCTTAATGCCTCTCTTTAAAGTACTGTTGTGGCGGAAGCACAAGTTCACAGACCAAACTCCCACACCTAACTACATAACCAACCCATTATTGAGTAGAAGAATTATGACATCAGCACATGTTAGCCTATTATTCCACCAAATAATTAATATCCAATGATCCCCAATACTACCATGTCATTGGCTGGATTTCATAAGGATAGCTGCTGTATTTTACTATCTTTAATTTGAATTTACTGTGATAGAGACTTGATATTTGGAAATCTGTGAAACAACTGTGGAAATACATGTAGTATGTACACTTAGTTGACTGCCATTTTAGAATCACGGGTACCAAAGAAATGGGAAAAAAAACTAACAAGGAGTCTTATATTTGTTTTCTCATTAATCAACCCTGAGCAGTGTCTTGGAATTTCACATTATAGGAGCCTCAAGGCTCTTTCTATTTCCCTATAAACTATGTGTGCTCCCCATTATTTTTCAATGCAGTATGCCTTTAATCCTACTCAGGGCAGGCTGGTGAGGCAAGTAGGAAGGTGGAGTTCTCTTGCAGTTTCTATAGCCCCACAAAAGCCAAGCTATTCAAAGCTTTTTTAAAAAATAACTGTAACCTACTGAGTGAAGAACAGCCTAATACTGTTTTGTCTTAAACATACACAAGACGTGAAAAAAAAATAAAGTCCCTCACAATATTAACTATTGCCAACCATCAGGAAAGGAAAACCTATCTCAAAATCGTATATGTAACATGTTACTAAAAAATTCAAACATAAGATCTCATATTTGAGATATTAAAATACTCTACATTTTACATACAGTTCATAATTTATAAAAAACATGTGATCAATTACCTCATATTCTCACCATGAGCCACACTCAATGTATACTCTACTATAAAATGCTACAATGACCATAGGGCCAAAAACACAGGTGGCAAGCAGAAGGCCCTCAGGCCAAATCCGGCCCTCCACCTTGTTTTATCCAGCCGGCACCTTGTTTCCACGCGGCGGCAGTGCCGAGCTCTCACTTAACTGTTAAGGAGTAGTCACATTTATACAGTCCTAAAATTACATCCGGCTCTTTGAAGGCAACCGCAAGGCTGATGTGGCCCCCGGTAAAAATGAGTTTGATACCCCTGCCCTAAAATATTAGAAGATAAATTAGGTAAACATTAAAAATAAATTCTTTAATATCTAGGAGCTATTTGATTATTTTAAATTACTTAGTTTATGAAAAAATATTAAATGTGATATAACTGGCCCTGGCTGGTGTAGCTCAGTGGATTGGGCGCGGGCTGGGAACCAAAGGGTCCCTGTTCGATTCCCAGTCAGGGCACATGCCTGGGTTGCAGGCCAGGTCCCCAGTGGGGGCCATATGAGAGGCAACTGCATATTGATGTTTCTTTCCCTCTCTTTCTCTCTCCCTTCCCTTCTGTCTAAAAATAAATAAATAAAATCTTTTAAAAAATGTGATATAACTGAATTATTTTTGGTTTATTTTTTAATTACAGTTGACATACAATATTATATTAGTTTCAAGTGTAAAACATAATGATTAGACACTTATGTAACTTAAAAAGTGATCGACCCCAAAAGTTTAGTACTGATCTAATAGAACAGCTGAATTACAAGGTATATTTAAAGTATTTCTTTGCATGACTGTATTTTAAAAAGTTTCCTTCTTCGCCAAAAAAAGATATTATTTTGATGTTACAGGGAAGGAAAGAGAACTTTCATTTTTTAAAGAATTAGAATTCAAAGAATAAGCATACTATTCTAATAATCAAGAAATATATACATTAGGGAAAATAATAAAGAGGAGGATTCTTGAAAAATCTCCACTTAAAATTGGAAAGATGAGAGATCAAACAATTCTGAGAATCAGCCTGCTAATTTCTTGTATATAGAGAAGTAAAAGTGATGGAAAAAAGGAGAAGGATCAAGGAACATGTATAAAGGACCCATCGACAAAGACGACGGGGGAGGGAGGGGAAGAACGAAAGTGAAAGTCCGGGGGGTGCGTAGGGCAGGGGAGAGTAATGAGGAGAAAATGGGGACAATTGCAATTGAACAACAATAGAAAAAGAAAAGAAGTAAAAGTGAGAATGGATTAGCAGCTGATACACCTTTGTTCATTTCTTTATAAAATAATAAATTTGTTTCTTAAAATTAAACAAGCAAAGATTCATAAACAGGTCACAAAGCTGAGGAAACTAAGACATGCAAGATTATTCAGTTTTATGAAAATTTTAAAAAGAAATCTGGTTCAGGGAGAACGAGCAAGATTTTTTTTTAGCTAATGATTTTATTGGCTAAATAAAGTAAATTTAGGATAACACTGATATACACAGATATATAAACAAATATACCTAAGTGTGTGTGTGTGTGTATATATATATGTGTGTGTATTTGTGTGTGTATATATATTATCTTTTTTGCCCTAAATTTGGCCCACAATATCAGATATCAATTTAGTAGAGTATATCTGATCTTTTAGTCAACTATAAACGGCATCATAGCTGCCTGGCATGATTTAGTTTTGTTTCTTTTTTTTCTTTAAAGGTAAAGATGACATTAAGCAACAGTTGCCATAATTTTTATGTTGGTCCATTAAACTTAGAAAAATAACAAAGCAAACAGGCACAGCTGAGTATATATGAACAGGAAACAGTCTAAATACACATATTTGGGGTTACTTGAACAAGACAAGGATCACTAAAATAATCACAGGTGTTTGCTATGTATTTAGGCGATTACAAATAAGATACAGCAAAAATGCAATAATCTATACTAATTAACACACCAGAGTTCTCAAAAAGAACCTGGCAATTTTAACCCTATTATCAGATTTTCCTGTTACTTTACTGTCATCTAGAAATACTATGTATTTTCTGACATTAGGTATTATTGTACGTATTTTTTACAAACTAAGTGACTAAACAATGCTTCAGAACAACTTTGAGCAAAATGACTATGTATTATACAAACCTGTTTCTAAGATAACTAAGCTCCCTATATCTAACTTATTAAGTAATATCCAGTTAGAAAATTCAAGCTAACAATCTACAGTTATCTGCATCTTCTACTCCTCTCCAAAGAGGTTACAAGTAATACCTTCTCTTTGAACACATCTTTCACCACTCCATTCTGATACTAACACAATTACTCAAGAGTTCTTTTCTTGAATTATTACATTTCTTAGCCACCATACCATTTCATTAATGATACAAATTTGTCTTTGCCACTTATCACTTTAACCTTAAAATCCAATTCATTTCTTAAAGCCTGTTTTCATATATTATTCAGTTATTCATTTAAGAAAGAATCGTAACTCCGTTAGGTACTACGCATACAATTATTAAATATATTTGGTCCAAACACACACGAGTAGCTCACACACTACCATGCCAATCACAGCAAGATAGTCCCTCCCCCAGCTCTACATTGGCCCCATGAGAACTTACTTTCCTTGTTCCTTCCTATATTCTACAATGACTTTCTTCTCACATCCCTGGCACAGCTCTTTGAAATATCATCATCTTGCCCTTTAACATTTATTGAATCACTACAATGTGCTCTAAATTCTCTAAATTGATTAGGTGCTGGAGGATATAATTATTTTACATTCAGGTCCCACCTCATCTGCTCCCATATATTGTGGCTTTATATACAAAGCTATTTATGTGACTGCTCCCTTTCTCAATGGCTTTATAGTTCTCTTGGAACCGGTGATCTTTCACTTTTTTCACTCTCATTTTCTCATACCTCACAACTGATAGTAAACAAGTCCTGCTGATTGGGTATTCGTGTCAGATGATCCCTGCCAGTACCACCCTGAGATCCAGGCTAATGGTGCCATCGCCCAGGGCCTTGCACTTAGAGAATCCACTTTGGACCACTGGCCAGGTACTTCCTCATGAAGAGAAGTCTGCACAGGCCAGGGCCACATTCTCTGACTCCTCTGTAATCTACCTCAGCAGACTCCCAGAATCCTGAATTCTCATGCAGAGTCCTGGATTATCAATCCCAGGGCAGACGGAGATGTAGGTATACCCACCAGTAAACCGGAAGAACAGTCAAGAGATAGCTTATAAGGGGTGAGGCAAGGTTGCTTGGCAAGTGAGCATGCGGACATGTTACTGCAAAGAGCTTAGGATATGGGGAAAAGGAAGCAGACTGCAGGACAGGGATGAGGTAACAGGAGGCCATTCACCTTTTGCCACTCACTATTTTCTATAACAGAACTGAAAAATCTCAGAACTCTAAATGGTCATCTATGACATTATAAAGCTATACTTGACAAATTAAAAGGCAAGAGAATATTTTAACAGTTAATTGATTTGCAACATTTAAGTTTGTAGAAATAGTTTTCATTTGTATATTTTATATCTCTTTGTGTTAGGGATGGGCCTGGTTTCTGCATACTATTTCCAATGAAGATTCCCCAGCTCTATTTTCATTATAACCTACCAAATGATGATATAATGCAGCAACAGCTTTAACAGTAGTGAAAGCAGCACTGATAATACCTCTCACTGAAGGTCCCGGCACCGGTACCAAGCATCGAACCTGCACTGAACTCTTTCGTATCCTTTTTGTTACTTACAATCCCATTGGCTAGTTTCCTACATATTATCTATAAATAGAAAGGAACAGAGTGGCAAAACAAGAATTCTAACCATGGTCTTTCCGAATTAAAAGGCCAGGTTCTTCACTCTTTAATTCCTTTCAGATGACTTAGAGGTTTACCTGGCTTTAGACCCACCCCCTGCTAATCTTCACAGATCTCCCAGATTAATCTCCTGGAAGCATCACTTTCATCTTCACACTTGATCCACTTTAAAAATATACACTGTCTGATTATGCTCTATCCAGTTAAATTTTAAATCCTTAGCCTGATTTTCTTTCCACACCATCTGCTTCCTTATTTCTCAACAAACTCTTCAAACTTTTCACACCAAAATCTACCTCTAGCATACGCTTAACCCCTTCCTCTCAGTCAGTACCCACCTCTCAAACCTTCAAGATCCATCTCATGCAATACCTTCTCCCTGAAGACTTCTCTAACTACTTAAGCCCAGACTCTTTTCTCTCCCATTTGTCTATATCCCTGTAATGATAGTTTCTAATCATTCAGAAAATAATTAAGCTATGTACTTAGCATGGCAAGAACCACAAAGAATACGGCATACTTTTCAACTTCAAATTACTTTATGGACTTAATCTGACTGGAATGCAGTAAAAGAGAGACTGGTATGGTGGCTCCAAAGACAGCACCTAGCTGAAAACCTGCCTCCATTATATATTAGCATAGATTGGCTGTTAAGTATGCATAGTAAACTAATTAGCAGCAGGTCTTTCATAATAAGCAGACCTCTTGCCCTGGAACCCATTTTGATCTTAATTTTGAAAATCCAAAAAACTTCTTTCTTAAATATTTTTTTTAAATTTATTTTTAGACAGAGGGGAGGGGAGTAAGAAAGAGAGGGAAAGAAATATCAATGTGCAGTTGCCTCATGTGACCCCTACTGGGGACCTGGCCTGCAACCCAGGCATGCGCCCTAACTGGGAATCAAACCAGTGACCCTTTAGTTCGCAGGCCGGTGCTCAATCCACTGAGCCACACCATCCAGAGGCTGAAAACCCCAAAGAACTTTGATGTGCATTATATCTAGTTATGCACTGCTAAGTGTTTAACAGCCAGCTCTTCCCTCCTTCCCCTACCAAAAAGCTAGATATGTCATTTCTCCTCATTTCCATGGTGTAAAAACTCCCCCTATGACTGGTTTCAAGCTAGCATGTCATATCTAAAAGCAGAGTTGAGAAAAGATAAGCAACATTAGCTCTCTTGAGTTGGTAACAACTGGCTATAGTATACTACTAGTTATGTCTATCCATATTAATCATATCAGAAAATGAAATGGAGAAATATAATAAATAATAATTTTAAAATAACAGTAATGTCCCAGCTGATGTGGCTCAGTGGATTGAGTGCAAGCCTGAGAACCGAAAGGTCACCAGTTTGATTCCCAGTCAGGGCGCATGGCTGGGTTGTGGGCCAGGTCCCCGGCTAGAGCTTGAGAGAGAAACCGATAGATGTATCTCTGGCATATCGATGTTTCTCTCCCTCTCTCCTTCCCTTTCCTTCTCTCTAAAAATAAATAAAAAAAACTTTTTCTAAAAAGACAAATAAATATTAACATGAATATGTTTTTGTGAAATACATCTAAATTTTTCAAACCAAAAAAGATGAGAATGGCATTATTTTATATTTTTATAAACTTTTCTAGTGTCTTGCTTAAGAGAAGACAATTATCTTCTCACATCTACTTCTGCACTCAATCTGCTGTTCTGGTTGAAGTTTATAAAGAAAAGGCAACATCACAGATATTTATTTGAAAAAGCTGGAACCTCTGGGGCTGGTGACCTCAGGAGTCCTGCATTCACACTCAGGACAGCATTCACAGACAGTATAGTTTGCATAAAAGACTTTGATGTGAAAAGATCTCACCGTTAGTGACAGTTTGGACTAGTCTGGTAGTTTTCATTAGCTTTTCTTACCTAGCAATTGCCTCAATATGAAGAATTCCAAATTTAGACTGAACTGAAAAGAAAAAGTTTATGCTACTTCATGTATGTGTGTTTACAAACATATGTATACAAATGTATATGTATACATATTATATTTCCCCAATACAACAACTCGAAATGCTAAGAATAGCAAGGATAAAAAGATATCTATGAAGTAAAAATTTCAGTTTTAGAAGAAAAAATCCTACATAGAGATTACTTATGAAGCTAATGTATGAATCTTCACTGAACTGTACATAATATTCAATTAAGTTAAAGAGGTACAATTATGTTCTACATTTTTACTAGTGGACCATTGCACCACATGTACAAGATAATAAGTCTGAGTTACATACTCATTGATATCAAAAAAGGCTTTTATCAGAATAGGATTATATTTTGTTTAACTCTCATATTTAAAATTCCCAGTCTAATGTTTTTGGCAACATTTAATTAATCAAAATACCATTGAATGGTTTAACAATATAAGCACATAAGTCTTACTCGAAAAAAATTCATTATTTTAAAACTTGCGAGACTACTGGTAACAGAACTAGTGTTCTCAGAAAAACTGTATCTGTATAACATTAAGTGCTAATTCCCTTGGCTCTAAGTACCACTGTAGCTTGGCATTCTTCTCGTTGTTAAAATATCAAGGCAACATTAAGCATGTTCTTCTGTACCTCCTTCTTTCCTTAAGCTCCGGCTGACATTACCTTCTTCAAAGAATTGAAATAGGATAGCCATTGCCTAAACCAGTTTAATCCCACTAGCTACTTCAAACTGTTATATTTCAAACCATTTATTTTGCAAATATCTTTTCATTAAATTAAATGACTTGCCCTGGCTGGTATAGCTCAGTGGATTGAGAGCAGGCTGCAAACCAAAGGATCGCCAGTTCAATTCCCAGTCAGGGCACATGCTTGGGTTGCAGACCAGGGCCACGAGAGGCAACCACACATTGATGTTTCTCTCCTTCTCTTTCTCCCTCCCTTCCCCTCTCTCTAAAAATAAATAAATAAAACCTTTAAAAATAAATAAATAAATAAATGTCTTTATGGTCCCTTTAGCAACAGAATACATTAAAATTTAAACTATGGCAAGTATGTTGAACATTAAGGGGTAGGACAAAAAATACCAATGGGAATCAGATTTTCTCATGACTTCACTGTTGACCTTATCCACAGAAGCTACTGCTATTCATTTTCAGTTCTTTATATCTACAATGTAAAGTACTGGCACAAGGCAGTTTACTCACTTCTTCTCTTACAGTTTTTATAAAGAAAAATTTGAAGAGAGGCTAAATGTTGAAATAAAATATGGCTCACTGTACATATTTACTAAAATAAATAGATTTGCCCTATTCTTTAAATTCTACCCTTTGTACAGAGTAATAAGTACTTCATCCGTTTAGTGCATTTTTCCAATCGATTACTCCTCTTACAATCTTTTTTTAAAAAAATCCTGCCCCAAGATTTGAATATGTAAAGAGGGGTCACTTGATAAAAGTTTACTCCAAAGAATTCCTGCACTGACCGATAACTGAAAATGACTTAACAAAATATATAGTGCTTAATATCCGTCGTTGGAAACAATTTTGTTTCTGATTATATCCAGTACCATGTTACCACTTTCAGCTGCCACCCTTTCCTGCAAAACCCTCCTCACATCCTAAGACAAGGAGTAAACTAGAAAGATGATAATGGCAATACTAGCTACCAGTTTGAGTGCTAAATCTAGACCGCCATACTAAGTTTTATCTTTCACTATTTTCATTTTACAACCCAAATGAATAGGTAATATCCCTATATTTACATAAAAGGAGATCAAAATAGTTAAGGAATTAAAGATAATTTGCTATCATATGACAAAACCAGCACTTTAACTCAGATCTGTTCCTATTCAAAAGTCTAGGACTCACACCTTCTAAAAATTTTGCAAGCTGACAGACCTTAAGCAATCAGTTATTACTTTTTTAAGTTAAAGACGAGTAGTCATGGATATTTGTCTATGTGGAATGAGCATGAGTGTCTCACATAGCACAGTTTGGGTTTTTTCTGGAAAATTTATACTACCACACAAATACGACAGACTTATATTAATATTGTGACAGTCCTGAAACAAAAACAAATTCAGGATTAGCCGAGGGAAGTAATCTTCCCACCGATACACTTCATATTGAACTTGCATTTGTGTCTTCAAGAGTGAGTCGTGATTTCATACTCACAGACTGAACTACAATGCACAGCCGTGCCTCACGAGATACAAGATAGGACAAGGTCATGAGATGTTAACACTGTGTAGGGCAGGCTACTTAACTGCTCAATTACAATTCAGAATAACTGACAGGCAGAACTGTTCCATAAAGTGCTATTCAGTCACTACATAAAATATAGATGGAACAAAGTAAGCAGCAGTAAAACTTCAGAAATATCGTTCAAGATTAGTAATAAGGAGGGGACGGCATGAAAGAAGGTGAAGGGATGAGCCGAAGAACATATATGCGTAACCCATAGACACAGACAACAGTGTGGTGAGGGCCTGAGGGAAGGCGGGGGGACGGCTGAGTGGAGGCTGGAAAAGAGGGAAATTCGGACATGTGTAATAGTGTCAACAATAAAAAGAAAAAAAGATTTAAAAAATGGTTAGAAACAAGAACCACATAATAATTTTTTCTCTAGAAAAACAGACAGTTCAATGTGGGGACATCAAAATTCAAGTATTAAACTCACTGTGGCTCCACTGGATTAAGAGAAAAAGAACATTACAAATATTTCAGAAACTGATAATCTAGTGGTAAGAAACTTCCTTGTTTTAGTTCTGCCTTGTAAAAAAATAGTATTTACACTGAATGAGGATAATAATTCACAGGGTAGCAGAACATTTCTCTGTGGTGCCATGCAGATCTCTGGATCTATAACAACCTCATAAGATGATCCTCTAATACGAAGCTAGTATATTAGGTGAGTATATTAAAATCTCAAAGGGAAATGCCACTGTAGGTAAACTATTATAGAAATGCAAAAAAGCATGCCACTTAATCACTAAAAAACATCTCTACCTAAAGCAAATTTATTGTTCAAAAAAAGTTTATACTGTATCATTTACTTGTTTTATTCCACGCACTTGCTAACGAGGTTGATTTTACCTTTAGCTAAAGCTGTGTATTTTCTAATGTGTTTAGGGCAGCTGTCAAGTAAGCAGAGTAAGCAGTGTCATTTTAATAAGGAAGTCTTTTAATAAAATATAATAGGTCACAAATACCTAATTTCTGCTCTTTACTGTAATTGCCAGTCTTTACTATAACTGCCACTTTAACAATCTTTCCCAAATGCTGACACAAAAGATGAACAAATCGAGGGTATTAGCACGTGTGTGTATTTACAGCTTACTGCTGTCAGAGGCTGTACCCTACCCCCTACTTCAGCAGCTATATGGAGATCTGTTTCCTCTCGTGGACGCATCCAGTCTCAGGCTGTGAATGTATCGGAATTAATCTCTTTTTCATGGCTATATAGCAAACACATATTAAAAAATACACAAAAGAAATGTTGACAAAGTTGTAGCACAATATCACACCTTTAGGAATATCACTTGACACTTTTACTGTCACTGTGGAGGACTGTACATTTTACCACTTTATTCTTATTTTTCTAATAAATTCTCTGCCAAATTAGTTATTAGTTCACTATTCCAAAAACAGTGTTTATATATAACTCAAAGAATGTATTTTCTTAAATTTTAAAAGTTTATTAAAAGCATTAGTTTTATATGCACATCCACTTAAGTTGTGTACATAAAACTACCAGAGCTGTTACAAAATTAAAATAAATGAAGATTCTCAATAAGAGAGAAAGCACAAATATTAACATTTTTATTTTTAAAAAACACATCCATTATACTTATTTTGCTACAGGCAATTTTAAGCTATGATACATTTTTTTTCCATTCCCTGAAAACTTCTTTATATGGTAAAGCTTTTATGTTTTTCATTTGTTTTAAGTATACTGTTTTTTTAACCATTAGATTTTAAAATTTGGTATTATTTTGTTGCTGGTTTAATAACAGACGTCCTGTGCACAAACAGTACTGATTTTATAAAAAGTTTGCCCATTTTTGAAAGGCTAAGCTTCCCCAAATCAAACTAGCTTACTGTGAAAAGAAAACCATGACAACTGTTTGTACCTCTTGCTTTATTATTACATCCGGCCTGGTCACTCAGAAATTCAATCTATTATGGTTGCTAGGCGTCTGTTGCTGTGCAACCTAGAAGGGTATGCTGTGCTTTCAGGCTAAGAAGTACTAATAAACCTGTAGGTTTCCCTCTATGGGTCTGACCAGTGGGCTTAAAGGGCTTACTTAATACTTTTCGAGAGTGATTGGAGACACATCCTATGAAAAACAAGTCACACTGAGAGATTTCTAACAAAGGGACAAAATACTAAACACACACAAATATTTAAAAGGTATCCTCAGAATCCCTAATTAATTTGGTAAAACAAAGAACAGATTATGATCTATATTTCAATTATACCACCTATCACACCAAAGTTTTTATTTGCATATATACCACTAAAAAGTTATAATGGATACAGATGAACTCAGAAAGTTTTAGGGGAAAAACCAGTACTATTGACTTTGATTTTATATATATTACACTCCAATAACAGAAATATAAATTTAACCTAAAAATTTAACGTTGAATTTTGGAAAACTATAGGCACTCCCCTCAACCTCTCAAAAAAAAAAATCAGTGAAAATCTGAATTCTCAATTTCAATTTTATTATAAAAACAGATGATTTTTGTTTTTCTTTTCATCCTCTATATTAATTCTAAATCTATTCGATCCTATCATGTTCATATTCTCTATAGCTTTAAAGATTAACAAACACTCAGTAAGTTATTCACATAAATTCGCTACAACTAGATAGCAGTGAATGTAAATTAAAAAGAGAAAGATAGTGGAGGCCATCGATAAAATACGGATAAGCAAACTGTGTGAAACAGAACTGGAAAAGTGGACTGAGGATAAAAGAGAACTTCTATCAATATATACTTAAAAGAAGAAATTGTTTTGATTTTTATTTCCTTAGGTATGATAGGTCTTTCTCATAAATTATTTGAAGACAAAAATTAAGTTGGTCTACCATAAAATACCAAAGGCCACACAAATAAAACTAATATATGATTTTACAATGATCATCTTTTAAAAACTGTTTGAGTTTATCTGAACCAAACTGAGGACATATGCCAGGGAGCAAGGTTTCAATTGCTCCTCAATAATCGACTTAACTATGAACATTTATCCATAACTTTCCAAGGATATTTTAACTGTACTAATACTGCCTGCAGCTTGAGAAAGTTAAAAATAAATTTTTGTAAATGCCAGACAAGATTTTTCTCTTTATTCATGGCAACATTTAGTCCTTCTATCTAACTACTCTGAGCTGGGAGCACTTTCTAAAATTTGCCAACTACACCACTTTTTTCTTTTTTCAAGAACTATGTATAATATCTGTCCTACAATGTTTTTATTTCTTCTTCTCATCACACACCACAGGAAGCAGAGTAAAGGAAATCAACTATTTATTTAAAAGTACGAAGAAACAAAAAACAGAAGAATGTAGAACAACTATCCAAAAAACAAAGACAATGAATCCAATAATAAAGGAACAGAGCAAAGGGTGCAAAGGCAAATCAGACCAAAGAACTGAGACTGAGGCAGGAGGAGAACAGGCTGGCTGAGAAGGTTTCGAACTGAAACAGCCTATGCCAAGCAATGCTAAGCAGAACAAACAAGAGCAAATGGGAGAAAAGGGACAGAAAGGATGATAAAGAGAGACTAGAATGTATTAGAGAACTGAAAGAAAATTTGCACAAAGGAACATGATTCATTTTACAAATGAGGAAAAAAATAAAATGAGATTTTTATATTTAATAATTACATTTTGATCCATCCTTATTTCTTAAGAAGGCATACAACTCAAAACATTTTTAAAAGATACAGTGATATCAGTTAACATTTATGGTGTAAAAACCAAGTAAGCATTAACTTGAAGACTCAACTTGATTAGACAATGAAGTAACTCGAATGCTTTCCAATTCTCATTTAGGATTAAGAAAAATTAAACTTAATTTTATAGGTACGAGACTTAACATATGAAAACCTTTTTTAAGTAATAAAAATGGATTTTTTCCAAACAAGAACAAAAATTAAAACACACACCTTACACATTACATACACGATAGTCAATAAAGTGACTAACTTTAGTGACCATTTAGAGAGGCATGTTAGGTAAAACTGTTACCTTTTAAAGTACTTATTTAATAGTTGATCAATTACTAGTTACTTGTAGTACACAGGGCTGGAAGACTGCTCTGAAAGACAGTTCTCAACTTGCTATATTAATATTTACCATCCTGTCAGGCACTATTAACTAAAAGGAAATAGGGCAAAAATAAGGAATGAAAATTCTTTTAATAGAGATGGAAATTCCATAGTGGAAGTTTTGTTGGAAAGAGCCTTCTGGTGTTTGTTATGAAGCTGCCATAATTATACAGTGTGGCATACTGAGAATAACATTCATCCTTTGGAATTAAGTCTCTTTTTTGCATATTCCAGTTTTCTTGGATTTGCAATACCCTATCTTATTTTATTCATTTCCAAATATCATTTCAAATTTTAAAAAAATCAAAAATCCTCAGCTAGTAAATGTTGCTGAATAGAAATGAATTATTTTCTTTTTATTTTCATAAATTTTTATCAAGAATTGTAGGTTCTTTGACAATTCACATAACTAGGATTGGTAACAAATGAATTACAGGTTAGGATTCTTTTTAGTAGTCATATGTTACCAATTATAAAGAGAAATAAAAATTATAAAGAGTATGAGCGCCATAAATATAACATTATTTCTCCTTTCTGCTGAAGAAATATTTCCCCAAATTGTTTTCAAATTATTTCTATAATTTCTCTAGCCATAGTCAAAAGGATATTAAATGTACAAAAAAAGGTGTTATTTTTAGTGTTAAACTTGATCAAAGAAATGATACAAATATCTGATTAGAAAGATAATATCAGTTAAAAACATATTTTAAAATGTCTTGAAACCCACATTCACTTTTTAAGTACTACTAATTACTTTAATACATTTAAAAACTTGAAAAAGGTTTTGGATCAATTGATTTTTGAAATGCATAACTAAGAATACCTTGAAAAGGCATCTTCAAGTATTTTCTACAAACCCAAGGGGAAATTTCAGTTGTATCACATTATAAATGCCTAAAACCTCAAAGATATGTATCTCACATTTTTATGAAAGGAAATACATAGAAAACCTTTAGAAAACATAAAGAGAAATAAATCATATTAATACAGAAATAAATGTTACTTTCTCAGAGAGCACTTAGCAAACTGTCTTTGTGGAATCTGTACTTAATTTAGAAGACTATATTTAATTTCAACTCAAAATCCGAGACTCGAATTATTACAGTTCGCTATACAAATCTCAAATGATACTTTTCTGGAAACTAACCTTTATTCTTTTCAAGATTTTTTTTCACCCATCCCTCCTTCCACAAAGAAGACACAATATGGCAAAGCAGAGCAATGGTGGCATCTAAGTGCTGAGCCTGACTCAGCTGTTTTGTCACTTACATAGGTAAAAAGTGAGGGGAGTAATAGCGGAGTAGGTGGAGAGTTAAGGGGAACAGCTGAAACAAAATTAACCACTAGTTGTTAATGATAAAAGCAGAATGATGGATACATGGGAATTCGTTTCATAACTTCATCACAGCGTTTTATTTTTGTGTTTGAATTTTTCTTAATAAAAATGTTAGGGAAAAATGAGAGTAGATATGCTCTCCAAAGACTTTTATAGCTCACATATTTTTTCATAAATGTGGTGGCAGTAAAAACGAGTGGTGATACTAAGGCTTGTAATTTTTATTTTATTTATATTTTTAAGTGGTAGAAATACCACTTACTCATGTTCAATAAACTCTAGCCTACAGGTTGCTAAAATGTGGGCACATCTGACTCACTTAAGACACAAATGCCTGAGCATATTTGCAAGTAAAATCATTTAACCAGCTTTTAAGGGTGGAAACCAGGAATAGAACTAAATACAGTAAACATAATTTTATAAATTCAAACACAGAAAGGTAGTTTTTGTATGTTTGTTTTAGGTTCCACAGCAGTTTCTACTTCCCTAACTTAGATATATTAAAAGTACACACATTACATTATATATTTGTACCATTTCTTAAGTATTCCAATACAGTACAATAGCCTCAAATACTGTCAAAATGTACATTTCAAAATGGATGACAGGCACATATGCTTAATATTTGACACTGAACTGAAATTAGAAAATATGATTTTGACATTAGTACACTGAAAATCTCATTCTAAAAGTATCAGCTTGACAATCTATTTGTCAAAATAACAGAATTCTAGACAATTTGCCTCCATTAGTGACTTTTACTAAATAACCTTGCATTGATGTGTTTTTACATACACTAAATTTTAAATTCAATTCATAAATCCATGATTAAAGATGACTAGATAACGATAGATAGCTATGCTATATAAACAATGACATTCTACATAGTTTCACAATTTCTAAGACACTGAAGAGCATTCTGATCATAGAATCCATCATATAGATACTTTCTCTAGTTTAAATTAGCCACATAAGCACACTGAGGGCACAACCAACCAAACTAGCAGTCAGCCAATTCTAATTTCAATTTCCCTATGTTACCTGGGGTTTTTACTTTGAATATTTCATGTATCAATACTTTCCAACTTTTTTAGGATATATTTTAGTGATAAGTAGATGTTTCAGCACAAATTCCAACTAGGAAGCAAGTAGGGTAGACTGAAAAGTTTAGCATCCACTACAACCTCAAAAAAATGAAATTAAAAATAGTTTTGAAAGAGTCTCTTAATCTGCTTGTTTTCTTACAGAAAACCATAGTTTTCATCACTATACCTCAAAACAATATAAAATGAAAAGGCTGTACATTCAGAGAAAGGCTATAAAAATGGTAGAAGGCAACAAAGAAAACTACAGTAAGGGCAGGTGTAAACAATTAGGACTCTAGTATAGAAGGCAGGCAGGAATCAGCCAAGGCATCATCAGTATTATAAAGATAATAAAGTCACATTCGAAGAAACATATAAAACTTACCTCTGCCAGGCTTTGTTCAAAAGTCACCTTCTCAGTAAAATCTTCCTAATCATCTTAAAGATTGCAAGCTCCTCTACCCTCATCACCTACCCTCTCTAGTCCCCTTTATTTTTCTCCCTATCATTTATAGCCACCTATTATAATAGTAATGTATCTTCTCTCTCCATCATCCTCAATTGTTTGAATGTAAGCTTCTCAAGGGCAGAGATATGGTAAGTTCTGTTCACTATTGTATTCTCCATTGAATCTCACTGCTGAGCCAATATTGTATGTGCCAATATTCACTCAATAAATGAATGTATGGATGAATATAAAAAGTGAAAATGAGTTTTGTACACCTAAACTGATTCTAGAGACTGAAGGGAACCCCTTGAGTCTAGAAAAAGGTTAAGATGACTTCACAACTGGTAGTAAATTCACCAAACTCATCACTTCAAGAGATGATACCGAATAAAAACACAGATTAAAAATAGAGCTGGACAGACTTATGAATGACAGATCCATTTTTTTAAGTTTTTTTCAGCAGAAAGTTTCAGTAATCTTAGACATCAAAGCAGATAACCCTACCTTTCCACAGTGTAACCTTTAATGGGTATCACAAATGCAACCACAGTCTGACTACTCTAATGATTCCATTCTGATACCACCAGCTGCCTTGGTATAAGCTTGGAATTCAAGTCCTGATTCTGCACTTCTGACATCCCAACAGGAGAGTGAAGTTAGGTGGCAAAAGGTGAAACTCAAGAGGTTTGGGGTATTCAAAAAGCTCCCCCCAAAGCACAGTTCTCACAATGCCCCCCCATGATGCTCCCCTATTAAGCAGCATTAGGATTCCCACACTTCCACAACTAGAGAACAGAAAGATGATAATGGATCCTTAAAAGGCAGTTCCCAACTTCTGAAACTACCTAAAAGTCCTAACAGACACGAAGAAAATCCCAAGTACAGAATTTCACACATACATACACACATACACATATGTATATAGAAAATTCATATATATATATATACACAAAATTAGATAACAAAGTCACTTGAAAAGATAAGCGGAAGTGAGACATTGATTAAAGTTAGCCCAAATCTAATAGGTGGCACATCTAAAGAAATCCAAAATTCATGAATTCATGCCATTAAAATCCATTTTAAGAAACAGGAAGTAATAAACCCATTTGGACTAATAGAACTGCATTGCTTTAAAGATCATTATAAAATCAGGGCTAGACAAAATTATAAAGTGGCTATATGTGTTTTCTATAATTTGGTTAGAGATAAAGATAAGCAATGTGAGGCTTAATTATTCACTGACTGCTTCTACTAGGAAAGGACACTGGGTTTTGTGATGAGTTAAAAAACCTACTGTGTAGTTGTCAGCTCTCAGGAAGCTTACAAACTTTTTTAAACCAAACATTTACAAACAAAACTCTAAATTACAATTTTCAACCCATATCGGGGTTGATAAAAATTTCATTAGAAGCAAACTTATTCAAATTAGGAACGCTCTAACTCTAGGAAAGACGAATTCAAGTGTGGGAAACATCTAAGTAGAATAAAGGAATGAGAACCAAGTCGTAGAGAAAAGAAGTAACAAAGCAGAATACAAGGGACCATAGGGCAGTAATAGTAATTATCATTACTGAGCTTTTACATGCCACACACAGTACTATTTCCCTATGTCACCTAATGTACAAGGAGGATCCCCCCCAAAGAACTGGAATTATCTTCTGGAGGGCGGGCCCCTTGTAGTACAGCCTTCCCCCGCTAGGCGAATATTCTAAGAACCCATCTGTATCAGTGTAGTATACCAGCTGGCATTGTTGTGAGAGGCTGCAATCAGCTTCAGTGAATTTTTTTGAAGACTTTTTCAATGTGTTTGCCCATTTCATGATTTACCACACACCTGCCCACACCATGCCAAGTGTTCAGCAGTTTTCGGCCAAAAATGGCATGACCCCCATGCTGCACACTCCCTATTCACCCCATCTCGCCCCAGGAGACTTTTTTTGTTTCTTTGGATGAAATAAGTCCTCAAAGGGAAAAAGGTTTTGCTGATGTGGAAGAAGTGAAACAAAAAATGGCAGAAGCTAAAATGCATCAAAATCAACAAGTTCAAAAATTGTTTTGAGCAGTGGAAAAAATGTCTTCGTAGGTGTATTGCATCAAATGGAGAGTACTTTGAAAGTGACTGACATTTAAACATGTAAGAATAAATACACAATTTAAAAAAATTTTTATTGTACTTTTTCCCCGTTACCATTTAGTCTCCTTATACTGTTCTCGCCCCAGCAATCATTACACTGTTGTCCATGTCCGTGAGTCCTTTATCCTTTTTGTTCAATCCCTCCATCCCCTCCCCACCCCCTCCCCAAGCAATTATGCTGCTCTCCATCTATAAATCTGTATTCTCGGGGTTTTGGGGGCCCCCCTAGTAATCTTTGAAACAATCTTTCAAGGTGATTTAGTAACCCCATTTCACAGAGTTTAAGTAATCTGCCTGAGGTTAAACTACTAATCCGTAGCAGAGCTAGAATTCAAACCCAGTACCGTTCATTCCAAAGTTATTGCTCCTGACCAGAGATTTTTAACTAGTGTGCCATGAGAATTTTTAAAACATGCAATACCTGACAGTTTAGTCAGGGACACTGACCTCTTTTTCCTTAGATTGTCAAATTAAAAAACGACAACAGCCAACACATCAACAGCCGTCCAGTGTGCATGAATCAAAATTATATCTACTTTTTTGTCAGAGTGGCAGAAAGTGTATTTTGGTGTGCCGCAGAATTTTAGTAATTAATTTGTATGTGTCATGAAATGAAAATGGTTGAAAATCACTGCTCTTAACCAACTACATAACCATAAACCAGGCTGACCAAAAAAAAAAGTTAGAGCAAAGTGGTGAAACATAAATTTGAAAACATAGACTGTAAGCTCCCCAAAGCACAGCAAAATGGTAGTTATGTGGCACTCGGTAAATATTTCTTAAATGATTCTGATGAATAGGCAATGAGGAATCCTGAAAAACTCTCACTCACGGAAACAAAACTTTGGGCTATTTGAAAACATCCCAAGTGCCTTCTTTTTAGAAGATCCCATTAATCCATATTTAGAAATAGTTTAAGAAAAAATTTATCCAGTTTATAAATTGATAACACATTAAAATATGTTCCATGTTTTAGATTCTTCCTCTTTATATTCAACAAATATAGAAGTCCAGTATTTAGTTATTCTGGTAACTAAATCTCTGTATTCAAATCTCAGTGTAAAACTTTCAAGTATTTAGCACTCCATTTTCAACTGAATTATAGTCTTAATATTTGTATTTTCCATGCTGTTTTATAGACCAGTAGGTATGTTGGCAGATCAGAAGTATAGCTACGTCTAAAAGTAAATGGTTTAAATTCTGCCCCATCTCTCCCCAAAACAATCCTTTTCTTAACAGAAAGAAAAATAAATGTAATGCATTGTATTCTAAGTCTCTCTTAATTCAGATAAAACAGCAGCATTAAAGTTAAAAAATATCATAAAAATTAAGAATGATAAACTTCTAGGCAAAAATGCAAGAACTAACTAATATTTCATCATTCTTTTGTTTATCATATCTCCTTTTTTATTGAAGGCAAAAACAAATCCAAAGGGAACAGTTTTACAAGAAAGGTTTGTCTATGGGGATTTACCTTGTTAAGAACAAATGACAAATGGTTTTCTCCTATAGGAAACCTACTTCTATTTTATATAAATGCATCCTTTCAGATTCGGTACCACAAATGAGGACGGTAAGAGCATCAGGTTGCCATCAGAAAGTTTAGTTGTCACTTTCTTGGTCTCCCTTACAGGGACTATTTCAGATAATCACAGGGCTAGTACTCAAATTATGCATTTTTTATCACAAAACAGGATATCAAAAACTATTTTCAAGCCTGACCTCACAGATTTACTTCCAATTATCTCTCACACACACACATACCCCAAAATCTTGGTGATTTCTTATTCCTGCCACCAACTCATATGTTATTTAGTAAACGACATATCCTTCCAAAAATTCAGATTAAGAAAATAAGCAGCCGTACGGTAGCATGACTGCTGGTGTTGCTTCCGGTTGCTATGGAATAAAGGGCAGTCCTTTCAGGTTCTCACTCTGTTGGTTCTCACTTACTTACGAGTGCGGCAACACCTTTAAAGCCCACTGGGCAAGTCTCAGCTTGTACCGCAGATATCAGCTGGCAGTATTTTATTTTTGTTCCACAAGAGAATGACCTACAGGAACAAATGTTTCAATTTTTTAAATTAATAAGTCAATGGTTTACAACAATCTTTAGGTAGACTGGTTAGAATCACCCTTACCCTCATCAAAAAAGTAGAGGTGCATACAAGGTCTGAGAATTATTTCTGCGACTACATTGATTATTACATATGTCACTAATACCTAGCAGGGGAAGATACAAATGGTAGTAACAAAAACGTATTCTTCTTTTTAAAAAATCTAGCAAATACAGTATTTCCCCTTATTATACAGTCTACTGATGATATGGGAAATATTTAAAATTGTATTTGTCACTCTAAAATAAAGCAATTAAATAATGATCTGTATACCAAAATTACAGTTAGAAATAAAAAATATTTATTCAGAATGCAGAATTACAAAATTTTAATTTACTTTTTCTAGAAAATATGAGTACAAACTTGTAGATAAAATACAGTGTCCTGAGTAGCAAAGGCAGCACATTCGGGCTGTTTGCTAGTAAGAAAAGGTTTTGCATTAGCTGTGATATAACAGGAGAAAGTCGGTAGAGAAGTGGGACGCCTGGGGTCCAAGAGCCCCAGCTCTGGTTAAGTGTTATGTCATTGTCCAGGTCACTTAACCTACATAAGTGCGGGGCAAGGTGGTGGGTTGAACTAGATAACTTCCTAAGTCTTTTCCAACTTAAAAATTCTGATTGTAAAAGAAAAAGATTCTAATTATGTCTGTACTGGAATCCTACATATTTTTGCCATTTGGAAGCATGTATAACTCTAATGACAGACTCTTTCACTTCTTCACTCTCTAGCACCCTGGCTCCACAGTCCCTTTTGGTTGGCTGTGCAGAACTAGACACAGTGAATGAGCAGAAGAATGTGACAGAATAGTTAAGTACAAACAGGGAGAAAGGCTGAAGCTGAGCCCCTGACCTCATCTCAACGGCGTGCAATTTCAGCTCCAGACCTAAGAGTTAGCTGCTAAGCATACAGGTCAGGTTCTAAAATACAAGTCAATTCTTGGATAAAGCTTTTCTTTAAAAGGTGTCCTTCCAAATCAAACCATTCAGTTATTTGCTTTTATGGAGTTACTCCAATATAAAATAAGTAGACCAATATTATAATTCTCATATTGGAAATGGCTTGTTTTTAAATTATACACATGGCATAAATGCAGTGGTAGTTACATTTTTAAAAAAGACGACTTTTAAACACTAGGATAAATCACTATTGCTTGAATTCAGCAATTTTCAACAGGTGTGCCACAAGAATTTTTAAAACACGCAATACCTGACTGTTTAGTTAGGTATACTGACCTCTTTTCCCTTAGATTGTCAAAATGAAGAAATGAAATGACAAGAACAAACACAATAATGGCTGTCTGGTGTGAATATTTATTTTTTAAATCAGATCAGCAAAAAATATGTATTTTTGGTGTGCTGTAGAACTTAATAGTTTACATGTGCCATGAAATGGAAAAGGCTGAAAATCACTGCTTTAATGATGCTATCTTCAATGTAAAATAATGAAAAGCCAAATAATACTTCAACTGTGTATAGGTATAAAAAGCACAGAAAAAAATGATTAAAAACAACATTTACATTGGTATTATATTAAATCCATAATAAAACTTTTAAAAATTCATAATAAAATTTTCTATGACTATTACTGAAATTAACATGTATGTTATATGACCTTTTGTTTTTGGGGGTTACATTTATATTTTGTTTAAGCACTGTTCGGCTGATTAAGCTTTATACTGGTGTTCTTTTGTATATATTAACATCTTCTACCTACTTTTGGAAAGTTTAAATATATGAGAACATAATATACAGGATCGCTTAACTTAGATATTTTGTGGCAGAAAGAATTAAACATAACCCCTTGAGAAAAGAACTTGTAGTTTACTCATAGAATAAGATCATTGAATTAGTGCATCACTTTGGTTATTTTGTATCACTTTACTATTCTGTCTGGCTAGTTAGCCTGTAGTAGAAATATTTTAAAAGGCTGCCAAAATATTTTAAGTTGTATACATTTCTACAGAACCTTTTGGATCAGAAACAAGTTTAGCAATTAAAGTTACATTACTGAAAAATTCAGGACTGACTTAATGTAATATACTTACTTCTTCATGCCTAAATCATTTAATTAGATTCAAACAAGGAAACATCAGCTTTTAAAGAAAGAGATCTGGGTCTACATTTTGTGTTTATTAAAGTGGCCTTAATCATTACTTATTATACATATTAGTGAGCTTATTACATACTAATTTCCAACATGAATGGATTTTTTCCCTATAGATTCAAATATTGGAAAATAAGCTTCTTTCATATCCGCCTAACTTCAAATAAAAACAAACAAACAAAAAACCTAAGAGGACCTCTTCATTCCCTGAAATTGGTGAATCAGAAAATATCACACTGCTTTGATGATGTTTTAAGTTATCACTACATTAGCTCTTACCAATGGAGGTCTCTTCCTTTATATTCTTCTATTAAGTCCCAGTAATTAAGTAGCTAACTTTGAAGGGAATATTCCAGAAGATAATTTGTTCTCTTCCCTTACCAACTTACAAAATGGCTCTTAAAAGTTCACCCAGATCTACACACAAGCAAATTAAAAGAATGATGTACAAAAGATTAGCACCATTTCAACTCTGAGAGGTGGATCCCAAGACAACTGTTTTCCTGTGTGGTTCAAACCTTGTGCCTGCAACCTTTGTTAATGACAGGTCAGATTTCAAGTAGAAAAGCCTAGAATTACTAAACAAAAAACTACAACAACTAAGGACTTTCTGATTTACATAAATGCTGTGCTGAGGAGAAACAACATGATCAATCAGAACTAAAATATTTTGTCTTAAAAATAATATAAGCATTGTTTCAAGTCCACATATAAAAATAAACTTTTTTCAGAACAACACAAGATAAAGGATTGAAGTTTATTTGAATAAACAGGTATTTCAAATTATATAGACTTAAGGTTAGAAGGTAGTAATGGTTAAATCTTTGTGATGAGCACACACATGGGGATTCACTATACTCTTCTCTTTACTTCAGTGTAAATTATCTACGTTCCAAAATAAGACCGTTTAAGACTACGTACAATTATGGTACACAGTGACGCACTTATGCATCGGCTTCCCGAATGTAAACTGCTTTAGATATCAGATAAGCTCATCAGATATCTCAAGTGAATATATTAACCATGTATACTTTGTATATACTAATATTATATAACTTTGTAATAAAATAATTACAAGAAAACTCTGATAAAACATCTCAATACTTTTCTAAACACAACAGTAAGTAATAATGAAACCCTATAATAGTCAAAGGTCTCAGAGGTTTATTATATTTCCCACAAGTAAAAAAAAAATAGTGCACATAAAGAAATTCAAGTACAATCTGTTCCTCACCTTCCCCTATTAATTAAAGTCAGAGTAAGGCAAAAACAAAAACAAAAACAAAAGACTTCTCCCAACAACGTTAGTTCATCATTCACAGTTTCATTTATCTATCTTATTTTTATCTTTATTTCAAAATTATCTGCTAAATTCATCTAACTACATTTTCAATATCTCCTCCTACCCTACATTTTTATCTATTGATTCCCAAGTATCATCTCTGTCATTTCTGTAGTCTTCTACAATTTGAAAACTTAAAAATATATCCACATAGCTGGAATATGAAAGCTGTATCTAATACCTCAATCCTCTCATTTTTTTTTCAAAATGCTCCTTAAAATTCAATAGAAATCTGAGTCATTTCAGGATTTCTAAATTAACTAAAACAGTACTGGCACTAAATACACATTGATATAAATCTTTTAATCCTCATTAAAAAGTAAAAGCTAAAGGACAAGGATGTAAAACTACAAGCTTATAGACTAATATATCCAATTATCTCTTAGGCCTCTGCTAGAATGTTTTTTAATCAAATATTAGAAATAATATTATTAATAATAACAGCGGTAATTTACTAGATATGATGAATATGGCAAACTGGGTTTCTTATAATACCTATAACCCCTAAAATGACTTTTTTCTCTAAATTATAATCACTTTTTTTTTTAAAGATTTTATTATTTATTTATTTTTAGAAAGAGGAGAAGGGAGGAAGAAAGAGAGGGAGAAATAGCAATGTATGGTTGCCTCTCACATGGCCCCCACTGGGGACCTGGCCTGCAACCCAGGCATGTGCCCCGACTGGGAATCGAACCGGGACCCTCTGGTTCCCAGCCCGCGCTCAATCCACTGAGCTACACCAGCCGGGCCTATAATCACTTTTCATACCCTAGTTTTCTCAATTATATGATCCTGCCCAGATTTACCCTCATTCTTACCCTATTCCTGCAGATTAAGTAATGCATTGTTCTGGGTACGGCAAAACCTATTGGCATTCTTTTCAAGGTCAATAAACCAACAGGTAAAATGGAACTTCCAAAGCTCACACATAATGCCTCACACAAGACTGTGCTGTAAGAGTTGGGAATTTCCAGACAGCAACGTAAATTAACAAAATCACAATACAAGAGAGAGGCTTATATTACCCAAGAAAGAAGCTTTTACTTTAAAGTTTGCCAAGGGCAGTAGGACTGGAGGTAAATGAAATATCAGGATCACTACAATGACTTCCTCTCAAAAATTACCTTTCAGACCACATCTTCAGACCATGGTCACTTGCATTTCTGTCAACATCAATAAATGATAAAGTCTAACCCAATCAAAACATTAAAATACACTGCCTTCAATTTCAAAAATAAAATCCCACCCAATGTCCAAGCCATATGGTTCTCAAACCTTTGCTGAAACATAATCCACTTTTATTATACAGTTCTACTCATTCAACATTATTTAAAAGGTTTTCAATTTCAAAACTTGACAAACTTCTAAAAAGAACAGATCAAACGCTGATCCAGCAATACAATATCTTAATCTATAATAATACAAAAGAATTACATTTTTTGTTTTTATGATATAATTCAACTTCAGTATTCATGGCCTGTACGAACCAAAAGTAGTTTCTAAAAATTATCATATAGTGTGAGGCAGTATTAAAAATTGTTCCCCAAGTCATACAAAGATGATTCAAAGAATTTAAGTCAAACATTTCTTCTAATTTTCTCAGCCTCAAGAAAATAGCACTGGAGTGCCTTCTAAATCTGTTACATGATATGTACAATACAAAAACAGTGAGCAAAAATGGTATGAATAGATCCTAAGCACCAAGCACAATGTATATTAAAATGATTTTCTAAAGGTCTACACACACACAAACATACACAAAATAGAACATCTCAGCCAAATTCCATTTTTCTTAATGCAAACAAACCCTAAAAATATAAAGTGACTTTTTAAACAAAGTGTTTTAAAATGTCCTTTAAAGTATATAATATATTCACATTGTAAAATAAAGAATCTGACTTCATCTAGTGTCTGTATATTAATATTTCATGTTAAGTTTCACTGTGGCACATCAAAATACATACTATAAATTTAAACTGGTAAAGGTGATTTTCAGATCACTAATACAGTATCTTTCTATGTTTTTCATTAATGACCCTTACACCTACACTTTATTAAAACTTATCTCCAAAACTGTCATCAGATATAATCAGATGCCAATCACTGAAAGCCTAATGTGACAGATTATATACTCTTTGGTTCTTTAAAATGTCAGCCTAAACAGGAGTAGGGGGAAAATGTAGATTCTTTTGAAAAAAATAGGTGTGTGTGTGTATACACACATATATACACACACTTGTATACCCACAAAACAATCTACCCAAAGCAAAATGCAGACAAGTGGATTTAAGGCATTATTTCTGTTATCTGGCACACAAACTAGTTTTCTCAGTACTCCTTTCTTCTATTGCTACCTTCCTGAAGCTGTGCATGAGTAAATCACAATGCAGACTCTTTAGAAGGGTATTATTGCACATCCACTAATGTACTAAAGGACAGACATACAGACTTAGGAGAAACGGATCATAAATATACCGTAATTAAGAAGTCTATCCTCACAAAAGTGTATGAACTAGGCACAATACTACCTTAGCAAAGCACAGAGATATGGAAAAAAACTGATCACCTTAGTCACTTCCGTCTCCCCCTTCCCTGCACCTCCAGTCCCCAACTGAAACCCCACCCCCACCAAAATGTTGTTCAAAAAACCAAACTGGGTAGAATATACAATGCACCAGTATTTAACAATGGAAACAGGATATGATTTCTAAATGTATCTGCTTCTTCCTGTCTCTCTCCAGCAACTTCCCTCACCCCCTCCACCTCAACTAAGGCATGGCAGAAAGAAACTTAACCAAAAGAAGCAAAGCATTTCTAAAATGGGTTTGAACATTAAGATAAAATATGCTGATTGACATCAAAGAGAGCCAGATACATATTTAAGGATGCTAGTTATTGTACTGAAATAACCTAATGCTATTGAGCATTCGAATCTGAAAGCAGTTCAGACTCTTGAATATGTTTAATCAATAATTATTCAAAAATAATTTTAAAAGCAGCAATAATTACAATCCATTTAACTTTCATACACTCCTTATTAAATTGGTGGAAAAGGTGAGATATAGCAGAACATAAGACATCTTGAACTAATGCAAAATGCTTTCTTTCGTAGTCTGCAATGCTCTAAAATCTTGGTAAGTCCATGTTTTAAATCAACATTAAAGCAGAATTTTACAAAAATGTACAATTCTTGACCAAGAGACAATTTTTTCGATCAAACCTGAATAAAAATAATGTTTATCCAAGTATAAATAATAATCAGAAAAAAAGGAAAGGCGTTAAGTACTATCAATGAAAAACATAAAAGAATATTAGTATGGATGACGGCAATGCTTCCCAGAGCAGGGTCTCAAAGTCCTCCAAGGCCCTATGAACTCGCTCAGATCGCGCGACAGGACTTTAGTTCTTCCAAAACCACCTGAATAGCGCGAAGGGAAGAAAAAGTCAAGGTTTTAATAACTGAGGAAGAAATGTTGAAACAAATGAGATAAACAGAAACCTAAATTAATTTTTATTGCTTCTGATGAGAGAAAGCTAGCAAATCCCTCCCCTTCCATGTCAAATTGCCCGTCCGTATACTTGAGAAATTGTATCCTGTTTTAAATATCTCATTGGTGAGCAACAGGCAGGTGCCCCAACTGCCAGACACTTGTCTGGCACACAGACACAGAGGAGCTGGCTGGTCAGGAGCTCAAGCTGTCAGACTCAGCTGATTCCTAAGTGGGTGAAGAAATCAGGGCATTCGGCCTCAGCTCCCACAGAGGCCACTGAAATGGAGGGACCTTCTGAGGCTGTCACAGGCACTGCCATTATGCTGGACCTAGGCTCTGGGTGTTCTTTGTTGTTCTCATCAGAAGAAACAATAGGCAAGCAAAATGCTAGCCTTTGAGTTCACCTGCAAAGGAAAAACCAATTCCTTTGTTTTTTCCCTCTTTTTTTTATTGTTGTTCAAGTACAGTTGTCTCCATATCCCTCCTCCTCTGTCCCCCTCCACCCCAGCCATCCAAAAACACCAATTCCTGACTCCATGTTATCAGTATGTTTCCCTTTTTGAGGTGCCAATCTTATCATGGAATCAGACTATTAGTGCTAAAAAGGGCTTTAGAGATCACATGGTCATATTGTTTCATTTTACAGATGGAGACACTGAGAGCTAGAGGGTTTAGCCTAAGGTTTTAGTGGCAGAGTACCAGAACAGAACCTCCACCCTCCTCTGGCTGGCACTTTTAAAGATTTTTATTTCTTAGCCTGATCACTCTCTTTCCTTCCATGTAAGTTTTCAATATATGTTTCCGCTCACCAGCTTATGGTACTTTTATTTTCAGGCCAGCTACCTCACACTTAGTTTTCCTGGATTCAGCTCCTATTAGCCCTTACCAATTTTTGCTTAAATAGGAAGCACCAGGAACCTCTGCCAGTCTTGACCAGGCACTGTAAAGCAAAGGCAAACAGTACTGACTGGGTATTACAGCCTCTATTAAAACTAGTGAGAAAGAAGAGTCCAGGAGTTCAGAGTCAGCAATAAGCAGGCCTATGTGATTGTGCACACACAGTATTTTTGGACTGGAGATTGAACTTGGAGTCCAGACCACAGCCAGGACTGGGAAGGGAACGTTCTTAAGCAAAATCATGCTCAGGGGTTATATCATTAGTGGTTCGATATTATGTTATTTTTTCAAGGGGGAAGTCAGTGTATAGAAATTGTAAAAAAAAAAAAAAATAATAGATTGAAAGGGCATGATATAAACTTTACCATCTAAGCCATATTTCCTAGCCTTTTTCCAAAAATTCCTTCAAACATATGTGTCAAATTCATTGGAGAAAGGAAACAGAGAAGATGTCTGAGCTGAGAGTCTGCCTACTTTATATGTTAGGGCTAATTATCTATGAAATAATGTAAAAGGAGTCATATAATTAATTAAACACAACAGGACTGGGAAGGATGGGAGCAGGTAAGATGAGAGAGGCACTCGAAAAGCCTGTACAATGTACAATGCTTCAGCAAAGATGACATATGGTATCAAGTATATTTTCAATTGGAATGTATAAATGACATTTCCAGTTTGAGAAAGATTAGGGCTATTTTAGATTACTCTAAAATGAGCAAAAAATCCATTCTTAATTAAATTGCTTAAGAAAAATCTATACTGTAAATTACTAAATAGCAACTTTATATATAGCAGGCAACTAAAATGTTTCTTTAAACATCTTTAAATTCCAAAGAAATGGAGCCAAAGTTGATATTTTCCTGTAGAACTTCATATTATAAGTTTTACTGCATAATGTTCCAAGGTTACTATACCTCAAAGTTGCCAAATTATTCCAAAATTACTTATCGCTACAGGTATACAAGTGACTTCACACATTTTTCTACCCTTAATAAAATAATTGTGAGCAATGCATTATAAAATTATAATTTCTTGATGAACTCATCTTGAAACAACTATCTATTGTTATTGCTTCATATTGATGACTGTGTTTTGTATACAGCGTGTAAGTAAGGATCAATATGTTTTCTAATGAATTCATGCATAACAGATGTGAAAAGGAAAATATACACTGGACGATAAAGTGGATAATGGGAAGTAGAAGAGTTTATGAAATGTCACACCATTTGCTCCCAGTCCAAGATCCCTGGAACCGGAAAAAGAAATCCATTATAGTAAGAGTTCAGAGCAAAACTAAAATATCACTTTGGGTCTGTGCCCTATTAATTCAGTGAAATGACAAGATTGGTTATCAAATGGTAATCCAAACCTGTGGCTGACAGTTTTGTGTCTTTATTTTTAAAAAGGGAGGGGACAACTACTTAATGAGTGTAGATGAGTGGGCACAGTCTTTCAAAACTTAGGGCCACTGGGAAGGAGATGATTAGGAGCATATTGAAAGGATTCTCAAATGGCAGAAAGATTATAATGGGTATCTTCTAGTATTCCCTAGTAAGAACCAATATGTACTAAGCAGGTTTTCGGTGTCAAATATTGAGCAAAGCACATTACATGATTTATTCCCTTTAATCTTCACAGAGCCCTGCTAAGACTGATCCTATTTTTCAGATGAGAAAACTGAGGCCAGATGAAAATAAATAACTTGGCCAAGGTCCCACTGCTAATTAGATTAACTGAAATATGACTCCAAATGTTCTTAACCAGTATACTTCTGCCCTTGATTTGAAGAACAAAACATAGAGCTACCTGATCCTCTAAATATATTTCAGTTTTAACTGATTTGTTTTCATCAAGTACATCTTTTATTTTTATATAAAATATAAAACTTCAAATATAAAAGTTTTAAACAATATCATGATATACTTTAAAAATCTTAGTGGCATAAACTAAATGGTAAACAGTAGGACCACAAATTAAAAGACAAATGCCTAACTTAATCTTAGTAGGATTAGTATTTTAAAATAATATTATTTTCAACGGATGTTTTAGATTCTTGGTGGCACTCCAACACTTGGATCCTATGCCTGATACTTCATAAAAGGTACTTCATGAAAGTACTTCATAAAAATATCACATTTTGCTGATCACAGTTAAATATTGGATACAGTATAGATAAATCCATTATCTAGAGGGAAAAAAGTTTGTACGATGTAACCATAATTTTCTAAGCTACTTGAGGAAGACAGTGACTACCACTGTTTCAGTTATATATTACAGTACATAATGCTGAGGAGGGAAAATTGATGATGCAACTGAAGCCCAAGAGATTGGATTCAATTATTCTCCTAAAAAAAACTCTCAATGAACAAATATTCAGATAGATCATTTCCAGTTTAGGGAATCTAAAACTTTTTAGCCCTGACCATTATGGCTCAGTGGGTTGGGCACTGTCCCACAAAGCAAAAGGCTGCCAGTTTGATTCCAGGTCAGGGCATGTGCCTGGGATGCGGGTTCAGTCCCCAGTTGGGGAGCGTAGGAGAGGCATGTTGCTCACCTTGATGTTTCTCACCCTGTCTTTCTCCCTCCCCTTCCCCTTTCTCTAAAAATAAATAAAATCTTTAAAAATAATAAAACTTTTCAGATAATAAGGCCCAATTAAATATTCAAACCAGGCTACTTCAACATCATGAAGTAGGGACTGCATTCTCCCTATGATTTTTAATATTATCGTTGCTGATTTAATTAGCCTGAGAAATATTATTGCCATTTGTACTTCTGAGGTAGCTTTTTAAAAGATCATACCATAAAAAAACATATTACTACTCATGTCATATAAACATGTTAAAGAATGTACAATACATTGCTGAAATACCTGCCTAAGAAGATGATCGATGTACATGCCTATAGGACTAATGCTGACATTCAGTCTATGTCAAAGATATCAATCTTGGTATCAATCTTGATACAGTTTTATGTTGTGTTAATATACATTAGTACAGAAAAAGACAGGCTTTGACATAAAACTGCCAATTAAGACGGTATATTAAATTTAAAATACATAGAAATAAGGCTATTACATGATTGAATGCACATATAATTAAATTTTTCTTTAAATAAAAGTTCTAATCAGTTCACATTCTTATTGATAATAATCTCATGCTGCAAACAGCACAGCACCCTCTGGTGCATCTGTTATAAGATATATAAAATTCCCACACAAAAAGGATAGAACCAGAGGAAAAATGAACTTTATAAATCAATGTTTATACTCTTTTATTTACTCCAGTACATATTTTTAAACATTAATGCTTAAAAACAATTTTCACTTAAAAAAAGCACTAAAAACTTTATATAGTAACAATTCAAGTAGGTGAGAAAAATGTATGAGTTTGAAAAATATTTAAAATAATGAAACAATACTGGTTTCCAATGTCTATCATTCAAATTAAAACAACGCTATCAAAAAAATTCTTTCCATATGGGATGGCAAAAGTTAACTTGTCACGTTAAGCAAATTTTACTTTATTCAAATCTTGCCTTTGCTTCTTGCTTCAGATGAATTTGACTAATTGTGAAAAGTGCCCCTGAGTACTTTTTCTGAAGTCAAAGGGAATTTATCAGTACTATTATGGATTTTTAAGTGTTTTGTGAAAGTCCCTGCAACTTACATAGCTTGAAAACAGAATAATATTCAGAAATAAAAATTATGTTAAATTACAAATCTTACTTTGAATAGATCAAAACTTTTACTTAAAAAAAAAAATTTTCCTAGGAAAGTAATTAACTCCAAAAGTATATTTTACTAAGGACAAAGCAAAGGATGCCACCTGCTTTAGACGGTTCTTTTGTGAACCACTGGAAGTCCCCAACACAATGTACTGGAAATGAAAGTGACACCTGTTTAAAGCAGCCATCTGTCCCTAACAAGCTTGATTTAGTCAAATCTGTTTAATCCAAAATACGGGAACACTATGCACCTGTGAACAGAAAGGAATTTAAAATCTGGTTTTTGATGGCCAGTGGGAATTTATAATAAAGAGTAAATGGTAAATGGTTACATTAGGGAAACTATTTTTAAGGTAACAAAGTAGATTTTTAGGCTAGTGCTCAATATAAAAACAAAAAATCTGACAGACTCTTCATAATTTAAAGGTTTACTTCTTTGGAGACTTCTTAATTTAAAAGTTTACTTCCTTGGCCCTGGCTGGTATAGCTCAGTGGACTGAGCGCAGGCTGGGAACCAGAGGGTCCTGGTTCAATTCCCAGTCAGGGCACATGCCTGGGTTGCGGGCCAGGTCCCCATGAGGGCCATGTGAGAGGCAACCATACATTGCTGTTTCTCTCCCTCTCTCCCTCCCTTCCCCTTTCTCTAAAAAATAAATAAAAATTTAAAAAATCTAAAAAAAAAATAAATAAATAAAAGTTTACTTCCTTGGCATTTTCATTTCTTTTAACACAGTCTCAAGACAATACGAAGAACAAGGTAACATTCCTATTAGACTGTTCAAAAAAGTTGGGGTTTTTTTACCTCTTCCCACACATCTGATGCTATGTATCCACCCTTTTGAACACACACACACACACACACACACACACACACAGAGTCTTCATAAAATTTGAAAAGCAAAATCGCACTCTACCTGTTTATTAATTTCTTTAGCTGAAAATTCAAGAAAAGCACACACACAAAATCAACTTTCTCAAGAATAATTAAATGGTTTACCAAAAAGTAACACATATCATTTAAATATTACATTAAATCTATCTTGATTTATGATTCATTCATTTTTAATTGCTAAATTTTAATAGTAAAAAATGCCATATAATTTTGTTTAGGGTAAACATATTTTTTGTTTAGGGTTAAATTATATTAAACTCATGAACTATAAATCTTTTGAGTACCTGAGCAGAGTATGAGACTACTTGAATACTAGAGGAATAAATATTATTGTTAAAATTAGGTATATGTGCCCTATATAGTGAAAAAAGTATTAGATGATGCATTTTAGGAATGTGCTTTAGTGCTTTAGTTTACTATATTATACATGCGAACATAATACAAAAATTTGCCTATACAGATTAATACAATTAATTGGCCAATCTAAAAAGATTGAGATAAGCATTATGACATATAATGAATCATAGATATTCAGCTACTAAAAACAAGCTACAAGTGACTCCTATTTAATACTTTTAGCATTCAAGTATGGTCACTCACTTTCAGAGATTTCCATTAGTCTAAAAACTCAGAACAGAGGAGAATACTAATATACAATATAGTCCCTCCTAGGATAAATATCACAGAAAGAATAAATGAAGGGCTAAGTATTTATCCTTGTGTTACACTTTAAAATTTATCATTTTCTACTATTTCTGCTTATTATTTTCTCAATCTACATGGATAATATTGACATACTTGAGCCCAAAGCATCTCTAACAGCAACTTTTATACCATATATGTACTTTTAAAAATAGATAACAGACTTCAATTTAACTTCTGCTCTCAAATCAACTTATGAATGAAAGTATAAATTACTGAACCTGAGATCACTGTAATAAATGAAATGCCTCCAAAAAGTTCTTGGACACTGCAAATAAAAACATTACACCATAACATTATAGCGTTTAATCTACTCAGCTGAAAACCTATTATGTAAATGGCATAAGGTCTGACGCTGTCTCAAGATAGCAAAACTCCTATTAACTTCAGAGAGAGTCTATGGGACCCAGGAGCTTCACCATCCAAAAGTGTTCAGGCATTTGACACTCATCTGAACAGAAAAAAAAAATACAAGTTAGTATTAGTGATTTGCATGGAACCCAGATTGCAGAGGGAAGGCTGAATAAAATATAAGGAATTTGAGTGCTCTGAGAGAAAGACTTTAGACCCAAGTACCATCCTCATTTAAACTAGCAATCACTAGGAAATGAACTGGAAGAGAAAAAAAATTTTTTTAAACCAACTCTTATTTTACAAAGTATTAGCCCCAATAGCATTGCAATTACTCAACCTGCTCATTGACAATCCCAAGAATAATTAATACTGTCACATTATTCAAAGGCTGCTCTGTCAGGTAAATCAATATATGTTTACTGTTAGAAAGACTATTTAAATAAGCACTTTAAAATTCTAAATTGAAAACTCCAATATGTACAAGTGTAATAGTATATTTGTTTTAGCACACATTCATTATCAAAACTTTCTACTGATAATCTATTAATTAAACGTTAGAATGAAAAATGATCTAGAAAACAGTTACCTCTAACCAAGAGCTCTACTACTTGAGGACTGATAAGTACTCAAATCTACAGAGAAAAATAATTTTTTAAGAGACTTAAAAAGGAGAAAGTTCTTTCCCCTCACCAGGTTTAAGTCACTGTCCAAAGAAAGCCAAAAATAAGTAAAGAATATGTTAAGTGCACACTTGCCTAGATCGTAACAACCATAAAGAAAGTGAAATATACACACGTTTCAAGTTGAGAAGCTTCATACATTCTTTATGAACAACTTGACTTCAATTTCAACTCTCAAAGAAAAACGAACACAGAAGAAGAAGAGGGGAAAAAAGGAAACCTCTTTAAAGTATCGTAACTGTCACAAATAACATCGTAACCTGAGTTCTCACAAACCTTCCTCCTGTCCTTTCCCTGTGTGTTTATCCACACACAGTCTTATAACCACAACCACAACGAAAATTGTTAACACTCCACGGTGGGGAAGGAGGTTCATCAAAGTGAAATGGAACCTCACTCTACCCCTCCCAGCTCCACATGAAAGATAAAGCACTGTCAATAACTACTAGCCCAAGTATCACAGATGCCCCGCATCCGGTTTAAATCACAAGCACACACACACACCAAGAAAGACAGAGGAGAGAGACTTTTTTAAAAATCTTTCCCAGGGCAGCGAAGAGGCCCCAGGTTTCGACGTGTGCAGGGGGTGTGGGGGGAGAAGAAAGAGGAGAAGGGAAGAGTGTTGAATGGATATTAAGACTGTTTGCAGCACAAAGAAAACACAGTTTTAAAAGAAAAAAGAAGAAGAAAGAAAGAAAACCGTGCAGCTGATGACGGTAAAAGAAGAGCAGACCATTTAGCACAAGGCATAGAGGAGCAAAAATGAAGGGAACGGGCGGTGGGAAAAAGTTCACCCTTGTACGAGGATAAAAATAACAAAACCCTTAACGAGGCCCCACAAAGTGAACAACAACAACAGCAAAACACCAGCTCTAGTGTGTCCCCCTTGTACATTGTTGTCTATTTCGGTTTTGAAAGCAGCAGGAAACAAGCAGCTTTGAAAAAGAAGAAAATTAAAGAAAATTCCTTCTGTCTTCACCTGACTCTCCTCCTCAGACAAGACCTAGGAGAGAGCTCCACCGTCCGCAACGGAAAACTGGCTCCCTCTCCCGCTCGCCTCGCAGCCCCCCGAGCTCCCACTCCATCCCTGAAGCGCGGCCGTGGAGGGCCGGGGCCGGCGGGCGGGCGGCTCGGCGCCCACACCCCCGACCCAGCCGCGGCGCGCACGGTCCATTGTAAACAAGCCCGGGGGACCGATCCCCTCGGCAGCGGCGCCGCAGCGGCACATTCCCCGGTGTCAGGAGTGAGACCCCGCACAGCCACACTCGGCTCGCACGCACGGACACACACACGCACGGACACACGCGTTCACACGCATCCACACACATGTAGAGACCGAAGAATATTCACCTTGGCTGTGGATTATTGTGGTGTTGTTGGTGGGTGATGGAGATGGTGGTGGTGGGGAGGAGGAGGAGGAAGAGGAGGAGGAGGAGGAGAGGAGTAGTTGTTGTTGATGGGTAACAGTCGCCAGGACTACGGTGACTATGGCGCTTGATTCACAAGGCAACGGTTGCTATAACTCACAAAAGAGAGAGAGAGGGAGAGAGAGAGCGAAAGGGAGAGGGAGACACTCGCAAGGGGAGGGGTGGGGGAGGGAGGAGAGGAGGAGGCGGGCCGGCGAGTCGCCGGAAGGGGCGGGCTCAGCCCTAAGACTGACAGCCCCGGATCCCGGTCTGTGGGACAGGTGGCGAACGTTCTGTGGAAGGACTCCGAATAAAGGTACTCAGAGATTTGGCAGTCTCGAGTTACCCCAGAGTCTTCTCGTTGGTTAACTACACCATGCTCTGGTGAGGCTGGACTGGGAGTTTAGGGGCGTGGTGCGAAGGGTACGTTTTGCGAAAGGAGACTTGCTAGACCCAGCAGCAAGTTTGTGCAAGAAAGCCCCAGAGTCGCGAGAGACTAAGGGATAACCTCAGGGAGGAAAGTGTTGAGTGCAATTCCGAACCCTTTCCAGAGACCCACACTACACGAAAGTAGAACCTAATTTGAAGAGCGGCCGCTTTCCCCCGCCCCTCTTAAAATGTCATTTCCGGGGCGGAGCGGGCGGAGGGTCCCGGATGTGCTGCCTCTACTCTTCCCCCCCATCCCGCACCTCCCCCTTTTTTCCCTTTTTTAAAATCTTCGTTTCTAAGGCGCAGGCGGTGTTCCTAGTTGCATCCGCCTCCTGGTGCCAGGCATGCCCGGGCTCTTCAGGGCTCCGGAACCCGCGCTGCACTGGAGGGCCCGAGCCGCCTTCGCCCTTTTGGTTTCCGCGCCCTGGCCGGCTCCCGCCTTCTGAGGCCAGGACTCCGAGAAGTGCGGACCGCGAGGCGTGAGCGAGCGGCCGCAGCCGCCATCTTAGAGCATGCGGGCCCGGGGGCGCGTGGGCGGCGCGCGGGTCTCCCGCAGTCCCGCCGCGGCTTGGCGCGCAGATGGGAAAGTCGGAGCTCGGCCGGCTCTCTGCAGCGGAGGGGCGAGGTCAATACTCCCTGCCTCCCTGTGGGGCGGGGAGTTAAGTGCTAGTGGGCAGCAAGAGACTGCCCTCCTCGGAAGATGTGAAAAGGCTTGGCAGCCCCCCTCCGCGAAAGACGCTGAGGGGTGGGTTGCTTACACCTTCCTGAGGTAGCGCCCAGGTAGTTTCTTTTATCTGTAGCCCTTAAGTAAAGTGCTTGTCCCGCTTTAAAGTTGACCCAGCTGGAATTTCAGCTCAACCCGGTTACTTGACAACCTGCTGTATTGAGACACACGAATGGCTTTCGTTTGGGATGGATGCTGTTAGCACTCAAGTAGCTCTCGCTATAGCCAGCCTCGGTCTCTCCCAGCCTCCACCAGCTCACGCTCCGCACACGCCCGTCCAACCCTCGGCAGCCGGAGTCCGGCAGGCGCTTGCCCCAGGACCCTGCCAGTACCGCAGACCTCCAGCCCGTGCGGCTAAGCTGCTTATCCGAGACAATAACAGTACCAGCAGAACCTTAGGAAGTCGGTCCTAACTCTTGAGGCTTAGTTTTCTGCACCTGCCAAATAAGGGATTTGGGCCGACATAAATTCACAGTACAAAAATAGTAATAGCGACCGCTACTGAGGTCTTATACTGCCCTAGACATTGTGCTTCGTGTTTTACGTACATTATTTCATTTAATCTTCACAACAGCACTATTAGGTACATAATATTTTAGAGGAAACAGGCACAGTCTTTAAAGTCAGTAGTTTTAATTTATGGCTCTTCTGTCATGGAATATTAGGTAAGGGTATTTTGGAACCAACTATTTAAACAATCGATTTGAGAAAGTTATGTGGTTGCCTTTGGTAATTTGTAATGAGTTATAGAGGTTCTTATAATAATGTATTACGATGTAACAGTGACCAGTGGTGAGCACAAAGCTAAAGCATAAAGGTTGCATGACCGGCCATGGTAATAGGCTCTTCTAGTCTGGGGAAAAAAAGACAATGTTCTGACCAACAGCAGTTAAACTCTTCAGATTTGGAAGAATAACTTCGACATACATATGGGAAATAAGGTATGCATCCCAGGTGAATGGAAACTGGTGGTCGTTTTGAACACTCACTTCGTTACGTTTGCAGATGGAGCCCTCTGTCCCTGTACTGGTGTGTGGAGCTGTTTGCTCACACTACACAGCTCTGAATAGCTTTGCTTTTTTAGTCCTATTGTCTGCGGTAGCCGGCCTGTCCCTTTCCCCACTGTCAGCTGTTGCTTCTTACTGCTGTCGGTGAACACAGTGCCATTATCCTCTTCACTCTTTTAATTTACTGCTTTTAATCCGCAGGCAAGAAAACCACATAATGAAGCTTGAGCAAAACTGTCTCAAGAGTATAAATAAGTACTTTGAGGAAATCTCCTTTAGAAAAAGTGTGTGACTTTTGTGCAAGGACATTGTAACATCAGTTTTAAGCTGCTTAGAGACTTTTTTTAAAACCTACTTCTTGATTTGGCCTATTCTTGAGTTAGGACATATAGATAAATTTCCTAAAGTGAGTTCTTTAAAAGTTAGGATTTCTTTCCCCTTGTTTTAGGATAATTGATTATATGACTTCTAACCAGAATAAGGTTACTATAATATGAATTTTTCTGTTATTACCACCACACTGAATCGACAAACCAGCCAGTTCCAGCTATAGATTTGAGAACATGCTGGGGTTGTGTGCATGTGTTGTTTTGTGCCACAACTAGTTAGGAAAGAACCTAGAAATGCCTTTGCCTATAGTCACCCTGACAGGATCTTCTTGATCAGTCTTAAGCTAAATAGTTGTATCTTTACATAAATTGTGTTTTTTCAGAAATATATTTCAGAAATAAATTATTTGTTAAGAAGTCACAGAAAAGATCAGCAGTGTCTAACATTTAGTGCCTGTTACAGTATGTTACACACACTGGGCTTGATAATAAAAGGTACCTAACAAAAAACTATCTTACATTCCCTGACAAATTCAGTAAACTGTCAATGCAGTAATTATTTGTTCAGTACATAAAATGGGCCAGATATAGTTCCTGTCTACAAAATGTCCAAAGTCAATATCTAAGAATTTAAAATTTTGTGTCCTTTGAACTTGGATTGTTTTTGCTCTCAGCTTGGAATGATTGGTAGAGACATCAATGAACCCATTTGTATCTGAACCTCTTGAAAAATACAAAGCCCTCATTATTTATGGATGGATTATATACTTCATAAATTACTACATTCTTAAGGGTAAATTTCCTTTTCAGTGTTATCTAGTGTTATCTCCTCCTGTTGATATCTACAAGAACTAATACATTAACATCAGTGTTTGCTGAAGGAAGAACTGCACGTGAAAGGTAAAATACTGTTAGGATTAGTTCCGTAAACTTGTATGTATGAGAGTTTTAAAATTAATATATTAGTCTGTGGCAGCTTACCACTGAATTTGTAGTGAAACCTTTTATAAAGCAGAAATCACACCTGTTTAAACTTTCCACTTGATTATGATATTATTGGTTTTCTTCAGTTGAGAGGCACCTAGAGTCTTAGTTTTCATGTGAAATAAATGATTTTATTTCAACCAATATGTATTGATTACTTATGACATGCAGAGCACTGAGGAATTAGACTGCTGGATTAGTAATTATCTTTACTGGACCTGAAATTCTGTGGATACATATATTGGGTTGGCCCAAAGTTTGCTTAGTTTTTTCTGTATGATAGCTCTAGTAGTGCTTAGTTGTCTTTAACTTCTTTTGAAACAATTTTGTTAGATTGTATATTGTGACAGCTGTCATATCATTGTGCATTTAAAAAAGCTTACCAAAATTGGTGAATTTTTGTGCAGCCATTTTAATATTAAAGATGGAAGAACATATGCGACATTTTCAGCGTATCATGTTTTATTATTTCAAGAAAGGTAAGCACACAACTGAAATGCAAAAAAAGATTTGTTCGGTGTGGGAGAAGGAGCTGTGACTGATCAAATGTGTCAAAACTGGTTTGTGAAGTTTCTCGGCACTATTGACATTTTTAGCCAAATAATTCTTTGCTGTGGGGCTGTCTAATGCATGCGAAGATGTTTAGCAGCACCCCTGGTCTCTACCCACTAGAAGCCAATAGTGGGAGATAGCTGACATACTCAAAATATCCAAGTCAATAAAGTTATTGGTGAAAATGAAAAATGTGTCTTTTATGGAAAAAAATGAAATGGAATTTTTGTCCAACCCAATACCAAAAATAATAGGGAGTGATAGATGCCAAGGTAATTCAAAACTATACATAATTTGCTACTCTAGAGCACCCCCAGCTTTACCCATATCTACCCAAAGTATATTTTGGTTTTGAAAGCATTGCAGTTTTTTTCTGGTAGATTTGTCCTATATGTGTTTTCTTTAACACCAACTAATTGTTTAATTAGCAGTCCTGAGATATATCCTTTCTTATATATAACCTGGAGTTTCATTTTTACCCCAGCACGGAAGATGATAATAAAATTATAAATTGACTATCTTTTCTCAAGATCAAAATGTCTTTTGAAAAAGCATGCAGCTTTTTCTCCTCAATGCAGAATATTAAATATAATATTTGCAGCTTTAAAACCAAATAATTGGAAAATGTCTATCAGTAGGAAGATGGAAAAACAAATTGTGATATATTCATATAATGGAATACGATTGAGCAATTAAAAGGATCTTACTAATGATACACAAAATCATGGATGAATTACAAAAAGACCATATTTAGCAAAAGAAGTCAGGCACAAAAAATACATATAATATGAATCCATTTATGTAAAATTGAAAAACAGGAAAACCTAATCTTTATTTAGTCTTTCCCTAAGATGGCAGGGTTGATGAGGTAAAATTTACTGGAAAGGAACCTGAAGGAACTATCTAGGGTGATAGAAATACTCTGCACTGTCCATCTTGGTGCTACTAGCTGCGTGTGGCTAAAATCTAATTATAAATTAAATTTAAAAATCAGTTCTGTAGGCATATTCGCCACATTTTGAATAGCTGTATGTGGCTAGTGGTTAGCAAGTGGACAGTAGAAATTACACAAGAACTTCTATTACTACAGATGTTCTGTTAGAAAGTGCTGTTCTAGATCTTGATTAATGTAGTATTTACATGTGTGTTTACAATTACCAAAATTGAATATAATGCACATTTAAGTTGTTTTTCAACATGTATGTCAACTCTTAAAACATGTGACTGAATTTTTTTACTGTTCTACATATTTTTTACTTCAGCCACTAATAATGAAAAAATAAAGATCTTTGACTCAAATTACATGAATTTGTCCCTTTTGATACCTTTTTTACTTGTTTTGAAAAGGGAATTTATACATACGGAATATCTTTCCAAACTGTTTGTTTGCTTAATAACTTTTTTGTTTGCTTAATAACTTCTATTTTGAGAAACAAAAAGCACAAAAATACACATTGCACAGTGGAATGTTTAAAACCCTTGCCTCCAAGCACTGTTTGAAATTGTGCCTAATACTTTCTTTAATAAAAGAGATTAAGGTTATTTTTAAGACTTTCAGCCCTGGCTGATGTGGTTCAGTGGATTGAGCGCCAGCCTGCGAACCAAAAGCTTGCTGGTTCAATTCCCAGTCAGGGAACATGCCTGGGTTGCAGGCCAGGTCCCCAGTAAGGGGGCATGTGAGAGGCAACCACACATTGATGTTTCTCTCCCTCTCTTTCTCCCTCCCCTTCTGTCTAAAAATAAATAAAGTCTTTTTAAAAAAAGACTCTGCTTAATGTGGCTTAATGTGAAAATCTGCCTTAATGTGAAAGTACTGATTAGAACTTGGTTTCAGAGACTCCCCAGTCCCATATCATATCTAACATATTAAAAGATCAAAACTATGAACAATGAAATGGTAATAAATACATATCTTTCAACAATTGAACCTAAAAAATAAACTAGGCCAACAAGAACAGAGAGAATCATGGATACTGAGAGCATTTTGACAGTTGTCAGATGGGAGAGGGGTATGAGGGAATGAGTGGAGAGGGGATTAAGTAGTACAAATACATAGAGAACAGCCATGGGGATGTAGAGTACAGTATAGGAAATGGGGTAGCCCAAAGAACCTATACACATGACCCATAGACATAAACAATGGTGTGGGGATTGCCTGAGGGAGTGGGGGGTGTTGGGTGGAGGGGAGCAAAGGGGAAAATTGGAACAAATGTAATAGCATAATTAATAAAATATAGTTAAAAATAAACATTAAAATGCACCCATACAGCATATTTAAAAAACTAAGAATTTATAAATAGCATAATGGTATCATAGACATCTAATTATTTGTTTTGAATTGCAGCTTGCTTTTCATGTTTTCAGATCCCCAACATTTTGAGAGGACCTTGAGAAACGTATAAGCCCTGAACATAGTGCTTGATGAATAAAATAGCCATGAAATGTAGTAGGAAAACTGAATTTAACACAATTTGTCCTAGCTTGTTTTTCCTTCTTCCTATGGGTTGAGGAGAGGGTTGTTAAGCAGAATATGTAGAAATCCACTAACATAAAATTATAGTTAACTCTGGATACTAGTTTCACAAAGATCAGGAAAAAATAAAATACAGAAAAATTATTTTCTAAGATGATTTACGTGCACTTGAACTCAGTACACTAACTTGGCACTATAATCTTTACCTAGTTATCAAATTACACATTATAAAAGAAACTAAAGAACTATATTTACATTTATAGGGATACTTTAGCTTTAAGTGTATAACACAATAATTATAGACATATTAAATATAACATTCCTCATCCAGAAGAAATAAGAAAACATTAATTTGTGAAGATTAATAAAAGATAAGGAATGTTAACGTGAATAATTTTAAAAGATATATAAAAGTTCCTGACAAGGGATTTTGCATAAGTTTAAACTTGCCTATTTTTGAAAATGAGTAATTTTTAAGATTAAATTCTTGTTCAAATCAAAAAGATAAAATGTAAATTTATATAAAATAACTATTATTTTCTTTTGAGTCACTATTAATTCAATGTCCCAACAGTGTCATACAACCCAGAAAATACATCAGTTTCTGAGGACCCAGCCAGAAAGACGACAGAACTGAATGATGCATATATAATTAGATCTAAAACGGAGCTTTATCTGAGTAGGTGTTCTCACCACTGACAGTAAACTAAGGAAGTATCCAACATAAGTAAGAGTAATTCTTGGGAGAATATCTTTGTTAATTTAGTTGTATAATCAAAACATTACAACTTATAAGCATCTTTTGAAAAAGCCACATTCTCATATTTGGAAAACAACTACCCTAAAAGTTTATTGTAGCCTTCAAAAGATATAATGCTTACCTGTCAGAGACAGGTGAGGTAGGCTGGAAGTTTTAACACTTTTGAAAAGGAAGTTGACAGGAACCTTACTTAAATATCCACAATGTTAATCTGATGTCAACTATAAAGAGTCAGTATAAAGGGTTAGAGAAGGAGAAGGAGAAAAGAGAAGGAGAAAGGTAAGCAGAAAGTCTAGTCAACAGAGGTGATTATTGTGGTCTTTTTTAAAGTATCGTGATTTCATGCATTGATTTACTTTGTTTTTTCATTTATGGAGACTGAACCAACAAGAAACCATGAGGGGAGTAGTAGTTCTAGAGGCTTAGTAGTTAAGACTTGGATTAAGGCTATAATATTGAGAGAATATATTCTAAAAACTAGTGGAAAGGAAATATTGACAGTACTTGAAAATTACTGAGAATGAAAAACACAATTCCCAGATGTTCATTGAGGACCTGCTATATGAGCTACAGTATTGTGGACACATGGGGTAGGATGCCCAAGGTAGGGAACAAGGAAGAGAGGAAGATAGATTTTTAAAAAACCCACTAAATGTCAAAGTTCCTCCCTGTACTGGGTATCTTCTGTTTGTTTCTTCAGATTCATTTGCTCTCTAGTCTTCACTCTCCTTTCTAGAAGGCTGATCGTCATGGCCCACCACAATCTTGCGTTCTCCAAGGGTTTCCATCAGTGGCCAGTACTGGCAGGAGATTGGGTAGGGAGGGAGGCACGTTAGTCAGGGTATTTATTCTGTTTCCCTCCTGCAGAGTTGCTTCAAGATACCTGTAGTCCATCATTAAACTCTCACCGTTGGGTTTAGTGGTCATAACACCTCCCGTCTTATCTAGGTTAATGCACCATCCTTTTTGGTTCCCTTACAGCTTATCTTAGTAAACAGACCCTTTGTACTTTAACTTTCCTCAAATAAGATCACAAAGTAGGTATTACTTTCCTAGGGCTGCCATAGCAAAGCACCACAGACTGAATGGCTTCAACAAATTTGTTTTCTCAAAATTCTGGAGGCTAAAAGTTCAAGATCAAGATGTTGATAGGATTAGTTTTTTTGGAGGCCTCACTCCTTGACTTGCAGTTTGCCATCTTCCTGTGTCTTCAAAATGTCTTTCCTGTGTGTGTCTGTGTTCTAATCTTGTCCTTTCATAAGGATACCAGTCATACTGGATTAGGACCCACTCTAAAGAACTGATTTTAATGAATGTACCTCTTTTTTAATTTTTTTAAATTTATGGATTTGAGAGAAAGACTTATTGTTCCACCCATTTATACATTTATTGGTTCATTCTTGTATGTGCCCTGATTGGAGATCAAACCCACAACCTTGGCTCTAACTAACTGAGCTACCGTGCCCGTCTAGGGCACAAATTTACGTTTTTAAAGAGAGTATCTCCAATTATAGCCACATTCTGAGGAACTGGCAGTTAGGGCTTCAAGGTGTGATTTTGGTGGAAGGGTACACAAACAAGTCAGTCCAACAACTGGTTGAAAAAGAAAGTAAATTAGAAAATAATATCTCAAGATAATTATTATAGTATAAATATAAGGATAGCATTAAACTTACTCTAAGCAGAATGTTAGAAATGGTAGAAGAAAGGAAAATGTTTAAATGAGCATCGTTTTATAAATGTGTATATAAATTTCATAAATTTTTCAGTGGCAGATTGAAGTGGAGAATCACAAAAGAAATTACATGAGCTAGGAAAAACAATCAGGTCTGGAGAATGAGCTGAAAGCCATCTGGATAACAAAGTAACAATAATAGCTAACATTTATGGAGCACTCTAACAGAGATTATTAGTTACCTTCTCCCCTTCCTCTATGATAATAAAAGGACTCATGTTTTAGCTGGACCTTTTCCACAAAACGACCTCTCCAGACTGTTTTCTGGTCTCTGTTGAAACTAGATGGAGACTGGGACTAAGATCTGGTCAGTGGGAGGTATTCAGAAGTCTTCATGAGACCACATCTAAGAATCTCAAGAGTTACCTTGCTTGTGTCCTTTGCCCCTTTATCCTTTGATCCCCTTCTCCAACCTGCTGCTTAGAACAAGAATGCCACAAACTTAGACAAAGTCAATCACATAGGGCAGCAAGAGACTAAGTCCCTAGTGATTGCGAGGCTACTATACTGCCCTGTACTGTGTGTGGTTACACGAGAAAAAAAACAACCATCTTGTTTTCTGTCTCACAGCAGAAATGAATCCTAATTAATATGACCAGTTTCTATGTGTTAAGTACTGTTCAGTTTTTTTTATGAGTATCATTTCACTTAATCCCATAACAATTCTATATATAAGTGCTATTATTCTCCATAAGGACACAGACAGAGATACTAAATAATTTCCCCTAAACAACATACCTTGTAGAGTTTAGGATTAAACCAGACTAAGAGAATCTGATTCCAAAACTACCCTCGTATCCACTATGTCAAGCCGCCTCCCTCTTGTCGCTGATTCTATGTTCAGCTGTCTCTTACATGGGGACTACAGCGATCTTTGCAAGCTGCAGACTAAAGACGAGAATCTCACTTGAATGTGAAATAATGCTATAGTCATCAAGGGAGGGTAAATAAATGGAATGAAAAACTTCGGTAAAGTTTTGCTACATATCTATAATATTTTCATTGATTATTTTAGCCTAAAATCTGTCAGTTCAGTTTACTCACAATGTGTCTCTTTCTAATTAATTTTTTAAAACTTTACAGAGCCTCTCACGAAGCTCTGTAAGTCTAAAATGCATTTGCTTTCTAGTTACCTGGCAGTGATCAGCTCCATAAGGCAAGAAGGTATTTCAGATCTGTGCCACTAAGGGGCTTCTCCTTGGGCATGTTCTGCCAGACTCCTTCTCAGAACCTCAACTGGAATAAACTTTGGTGCAATCCATGGGCAACATCTTCTCTTAATGGTCAGATTTCTCTTGAGAAAGACTCAGATCTCACCTATAAGTGGAACCTAATCAACAAAACAAACAAGAGAGCAAAATAGAACCAACGACATGGAAATAAAGAACAAACTGACAGTGATCAGAGGGGAGGGGAGAGGAGGGGAAAGGGGAGAGAAGGGTAAGGGGCAAGCCAAGGAACACGAATAGAGGACTCATGGGCACAGACAATGAGGGTGGGGATTGGCTGTGGAAGTAGGGGGGCAGAGGGTATAGGGCAGGGGAGAGCAATGGGGAAAAAGGCAGGACAACTGTAACTGAGCAACAATAAAAATAGTAAAATAAAAATATGAAACAAAATAGAAGTTGATCCTGATGGTGGCAGTCTCTGCTATACTCCCTTTAGCAGCAGAGAGCTTTAAGAGTGTTACTGTGCTTTGTTAACCCCTCTCTCAGAAACTGGAGGAAAAGGATTTTAAGAGCATCTTGATGTTTTTTTCTTTAATGTTTGGAAAGAGAAAAAAACTGGACCAGTGGATATTTTTCTATTCTCTTCCCATCTGGCCACTTAAAAGCCTTCAGAAAGGCCATTGGATCTACTCAGATGATATTAACACACTATAATTTTCTAAAGAAGGAAATAAATAAGGGATCTATTTATTCACTTTCAGTAAGAAGTTCCAAAGGCAGAACACAGGAGGTGAAGGACCTATGATGTCTCTCACACTATATGCTTTCAGGCAATAAATAATACTGATCCTTAAGAATGCTGTATTAGAATGGGATTTGGAAATGAACCTGTCCCTATATCTACTAAAGTTTTTAACTTCTACTCCTTATAACAAAAATTTACAGCTAACACAGATATTTGAAAAGAGCATTTATAATCAGTGTTATGTCATCTTAGGGTAGAAATAAGTATACATTTATTTTTTAAAACAGCTTTATTGAAGTATTATTCCCATGGAGTAAAACTCACCCATATTAAGTGTATAATTATATAAACGTCAGCAGTCATTTGCACACCACCACAATTAAGCTATTAAACATTCTGTCACCTTCAAAACTTCCCTGTGGCTCTGCAGTCAATCCTCTCACCCCTACCTCACTCCCAGCCCTCACCCCAGGAAAACATTGATCTGCTGTCACTTTCTTTTTTCTTTTACTAGAATGTCATAAAAATGAAAACACAGTATTTAAAGATTGTTTTGTTGTCCTGGCCAGGTAGCTCAGTTGGTTAGAACATTGTCCTCATAAGCCAAGGTTGTGGGTTCAGTTATTAGGGCACATATGAAGTCTGTCCAGAAAAAGTATGATCACTGTAATGTAATGAGAATGGTTTGTGCAAAATTGATGTAACCTGGAAGCCAAGGAGATTGGACTGGAGTGTGCATGTGTGAACAATGATGACTTCACGATGACTCTGTTGAGTGAGCATGTGTACTCTGTGGCCGTTGGATTCAAAATGAGCAAGTAGAGCAACAAATCTGCATGAAATTTTGTGTTAAGCTTGAACATTCCAACATGGAAGCTATTCAGATGACTCAGAAGGCTTTCAGGGATGATGCAATGAGTGCAGCACAAAAGAAAGTGTCGCACAAACGCTGCAAATATGGTCAAGAAGCTATTGAAAATGTTCCAAGTTCTGGAAAGCCTGCAAAAACAGAACACCTGAGAATGTTCAACGTGTATGGGCTGCAATCAACAAAGATTGGAGGACTGTGTGGGGTCTCAAGGTGCCTACTTTGAAGGGGACTGAGGCATCATTGTCCTTTGTACAATGTTTCATGTATCTTCAATAAATGTCTCTATTTTTCATATTACCTGGATGGATCTCTGGACACTGGACAGACCTGAACAACAATCTACCAATAAATGCATAAATAAGTTGAACAGCAAATTGATGTTTCTCTCTCTCTCTCTCATATCAATAAATAGAATAATACAAATTTTTTTGTTTTATTGTTATTTTGGTATGGCTTCTTTTGCGTGGCAGGATATTTTTGAGATTCATCCATATTGTTGTACATATGAGTAATTCATTTATTTCTCTTGCTGAGTGGTGTTTCATTGTATGGGTAGTCCACAATTTACTTAAAAATTTTTATTATAAATCACATTGCTATGAGCATTTGTGTATGTGTTATTGTGATTACGTATTCATTTCACTTCAGCAGATACCTAAGAGCGATATTTCTGTGTCATATGGTGTGTATTTAGCTTTGTAAAAAAAACTGCTAGAATTCTTTCCTAATGCTCTGTTATTTTATATTCCCACCAGAAAAGTATAAGAGTTCTAGTTGCTCCACATTCTGTCAGTCCTTTGGCAAGGATTAAAATATCTCTTTAATTTTAGCTACTCTAGTGAATGCATGGTAATATCTCATTGTTTTTTAATTTGTATTTTCATAATGACTTGTAATGTTGAGCATTTTTATGTCCATTCATATATCTTCTTTTGTGAAATATTCTGTTCATTTTTTTAGTTGTCTTCTTATTGAGTTTAGGAATTTTTAACATAGTTTAGATACAAGCCCTTTGTCGGATACATATTTTACACGTATTTCTCCCAGAGCATGGCTTACCTTTTCATTTCCTTAAAGGTATCTCTTGAAGAGCAAAAGATTTTATTTTTGAAAAAGTCTAATCTATCAATGTGTATTTTATGCTTTCTCACTTTTTTGTTTTATGAGAAATCTCTCTATATATATCAAAATTTTGCTGCTTTTATAAATGATACTGTTTTTAAATTCCTCTAATCTATCAATGTATATTTTCTGCTTTCTCACTTTTTTGTTTTATCTAAGAAGTAACCTAAGTTTACTTGTTTTTTGTCCTCTATTTCCTTAACAAAATCTTATTATTTTAGCTCTTAAGTTTAGGTTTATGAGATATTTGAATTAACTTTTATGCAGGGTGTTAGATAAGGCTTGAATTTCACAGTTTTCCATACAGATCTCCAATTGTTCCAGCACCATTTGTTGGAAAAGACCATGCTGCTCCATCAAATTGCCTTTCTCACTTTGTCAAAAATCAGTTGTTCATACATGTATGGATCTATTTGGTTCTCTATTCTGTTCCATTGGTATGTTTGTCTTTCTGTACCCCAATACAACACTATCTTAACTACTATAGCTTTATAATAAATTTTGAAATCAGGTAATGTTAATCCTACATTTCTGGGGTTTTTTTCCAAAATTATTTTGGATACTCTAAGACCTCTGCATTTCCATATGAATTTTAGAATCAACTTGTCAATATTTACAAAAAATTTTGCCAGGATTAGAATTGGTATCATATTAAATCTATAGTTCAATCTGGTGAGAACTAACAAGATATATCTCTCCTATTTAGCACTTGTTTAATTTCTCAGGATATGTTTTTTAGTTTTTATTATACCGACCTTTCATATCTTTTATCAGGCATATCTCTACGTATATCAAATTTTTGCTGCTTTTATAAATGATAACTGTTTTTAAATTCCTTTTGTTCATTGCTAGTGTAGAGAAATGTAGTTAATTTTTTAGGGAGATCTTATATCCTGATACCTTACTGAAGTCATTTATTAGTTCTAGTAGCTTCTTTGCTGATTCCATTATGTAAATAATCATGACTGTTGTGAATAAAGACAATTTTACTTCTACCTTTACTTATATTGTATGGATTTATAACAGTTATTTCCATTTGTAATCATATGATGGGTTGGGTAAGCTAAATAAACCTCTTTCAGTAAACACCTAAAAATTCTGGATAAAGTATTTTGAAACACCTTATTAAATGCATTGCTAAGAGCTGGTTAGAAAGTAAGGGAAATTCCCAAAAACCTCTGAAGGAACAAAATCCCAAACCAAATGAAGTAAACCAGTGTTGAAGAGAGAAATCCACTATTCCTTAGTAAACCAGAATTTCAATGTTAATGGTGTCATAGAGACTGGAGACAAAATCTTGAACCTTATGGGGTAGAAAAATTATAACCTGAAACCTCCACCAAGTCAAGACCTGAAAGCTACACCATCAATGAAAACGTGAATTAGGCCCTGACTGGTGTGGCTCAGCTGATTGACCATCAGTTCTATTCCTGCTCAGATGTTTCTCTCTTACACCGATGTTCCTCATCTCTATCTCCCTCCCTTCCCCTCTCTCTAAAAAATAAATAAATGAAATCTTTTTCAAAGAAAGTGTGAATTAGGTAGAAGAAAACAGTCATAAGAGAAATGGCAAGCAAGAAGGCATGGAGGGCTAAAGTCTTGGATAAAAGAGGGCCCTTTACAAAATTCTTTCCAGGGAAAATTAAAACCACCTTCACAGATGCTCAATATCATTAGCCATCAGAGAGATGCAAATTAAAACCACAATGAGATACCACCTCACACCAGTCAGAATAGCCATTATCAACAAAGCAACGGATAACTGTTGGAGGGGATGTGGAGAAAAGGGAACCCTGCTGCACTGTTGGTGGGAATGCAGACTGGTGCAGCCACTGTGGAAAACAGTATGGAACTTCCTCAGAAAAATGAAAATGGAACTGCCGTTCGACCCAGCAATTCCACTACTGGGTTTATACCCTAAGAATCCTGAAAAACCAATTCAAAAGAACCTTTGCACTCCTATGTTCATAGCAGCACAATTC